>UELU01100763.1:0-23481 GCA_900490025.1 Megastigmus dorsalis | reverse complement strand
CTATATTTTCGTGTTTGAAAAATTTATTTGTAAATATAGAAGTAAGTTTGTTTATAAATCTAGCACTATAATAGTAAGTAACTTTTTAAATGCTTGAATTCTCTTGGCCTATTATCAATAATGAATTATAAGTCAGATGTCCATATCGAATGGTGCTTATTATCGTAGGGGGCGTCGACTTGATATAACTTATCTTCCTCGAACCATTAATAAGATAAAATTGTAAATAACATAAAGTGTATAGCGATGTAAAATATCAACAAAAAGTACACGAAACCCCAAGCGAAAATTGATAAAAGTAAACCGTTTATAAGTGTAGGAATTAAGACTATAATATCTATTTATAACTATTAATAATAAATTATTTGTTATTATTTGTTTTGTCATTGACAAATTGTAAATGATTTACAAAGAAATAATAACTAATAATAACTATATTAAACGTCCACTTTTTAAAATTAATAATTTGTAACTTTTATTACTTGTTATTTTTCTTTAATACGAATTAACTTTACTATTATTACTCTTTTACACAGATTCATACAATATAATGCAAAAAATAATCAAAAAAATAACTGATAATATAACTATTATTATTAGTTTATAAAAACTGAAAATAGTTAATAACTATTAAAAACTGTTAGTCTTAAATCTTACATTTATAAATCGTTATTAATTTTTATTGTCAGTTTTTTTTCATTTATTATGAAAAGCTAATAATTATTACACGAAATTATTACCGCTTGGAACATATTTGTATTTTTTATAAAACATCAATGGGTTTCAAGAAATAAATTTATTTCTCGCCATTTACATAAGGATATAGTCTGCTTGCTGTTTCGCAGGGGTGCTTTCTAGGGGTTAGTGGTAGGTCGGTTAGTTGGGGTAGCTCGTTTGCGGCGTAGGATCTAACTATTTCAAGAAAAAACAAACGACTAAAGTCGCTTTCTCCGGGGATATAAGGGTTAGCCTGCTTGTGGTTTGTTAGGGGTGGTTTCTAGAGGTTAGGTGGGTTAAGAGTAGGTCGGGTTAGCTCGCTTGCGGCGTAGGATCCAACTATTTCAAGAAAAAACAAACGACTAAAGTCGCTTTTTCCGGAGTCAGAAGGGTTAGCCTGCTTGTGGTTTGGTAGGGGTGGTTTCTAGAGGTTAAGTGGGTTAAGGGTAGGTCGGGTTAGCTCGCTTGCGGCGTAGGATCCAACTATTTCAAGAAAAAACAAATGACTAAAGTCTCTTTCTCCGGGGTTAGAAGGGTTAGCCGGCTTGTGATATGGCAAAGGTGGTTTCTAGGGGTGAAACACCCTTATAACATTTTTTCTTGGAAAATCCCGAAACACGTCAATTGAAATTTTGAATATTCTCATAATCAGTGCAATTTTTAACTCACTCGAGCTGATTTACTAAATTACATGTCGTAAAAGAGTAAAAGAAATAGCGAATTTACCCCTATAAAAAGGGGGGTCGCAACTCTTCGGCATAAATGTTGTGTCCTTAGAAGCGCCTTTTCATAAGAAACTTTTTGGCGTTGAGTTTATTTCAAAATATTCATTAGATGCTGAGGAATATTAAAAAAAATAATTTTGGGGATTGACTTTGGGGGTGGATTTCACCCCTTAAAAGTGGATGTCAGCCGATAAGAAAAAATACGTATCTATTATTTTTTCAAATACTATAACATATCCAAAAATTATCAAAATCGGTGGGATCAGGTTGGGGTGGTTCCCTTGTGAGTGAGCTGCTTGTATGGATATGTTCGCAGGAAGGGAGTTTAGCATGCGAGATGATTGTGTATCGCGTGTTTGTGTAAGTGGTATTTGATTTTGCATAGATGAACTGTATGTTTGGTAAACAGGTTTCTTACCAACAGTTGTTGATAAGAATCTTCGTGTGTTTGAGGAATTATGTGTGGATGTAGTGTCAGAATTGTGAGTAGGATTTTGCATGCGAGGATTTTGAATATTGCATGCTTGCTTTTTACTATAAGGCATCAACATATGGGACATATTATTCAAGTCCTGCAGAAAATTGGCCTTTGATATTTTCGGAGACAGTGCTCCACTGCCACGTTTTTTAGCAGGAGCCATCTGTAAAATAAATGAACGTGCAGAATAATGATTATTGATGATTATGGTCGATGACAGTCTCTATTAGCATGGCAATCAATTCTTCAATTTACAGACGATTTTAATTATTTTTATAAAAAAAAAAGTATATACACACTTCAAAATTTCCGATAGAGTACTGTTTTTCTCTGCAGAGACATAAAGATGAAAAAATTGACTTGCAACAAAACTAACATTTTGTTTAAAATGCAAAATTATTTACAATACCAGTAAAGATGTATTAATGCACGCGCGCATACGCTTATCCTCTTCAAGGGCATAGAAAAAGGATAAAATGACAAAAATAAAAATTTAAAGGTCGCAGGAAATAAGTTTAGCAACAACATAATGATTTTCCATATGTTGTGTAGATGCTACATCAACTGGCCAGTAGGGCATTCGGAAACATTTGGCTTCTATGTCGTGGAGAGGAATAAAATTGATTTCTGTTGAAGAACTGCAATGAACTGCAATGAACTGCATTTAAATACGCCCACGGACGGTGAAAGTAGCAGATTGTTATTCTAAAAATCCACAATACGATTAAAAAATCTAACTAAAAAAACATTCTTTATTTTGCGTTTCAATAATGTTTTGAATAATACTTACTCTCGAATCTCGAGGAAGGACTGTATTGTCACTTTTCTTTCATGATAAAGTGAAAGAATTGTATTGAATTTTTGAAAACTGGCGACAATTATTATAATTCAAACGAGGAACAGGACCATTACGGTGTTCACCAGTCAATTTAACCGAATTCTGATGATTTTTCAAGACGGCGCGCGCGGCGCTCCTTCGAAGATTTTCTGCCCTCCTATTAGCAATTTGTTGCAGATGCTGACTACGTTTCCGGCAAACTTTACCGTCATATTATTTTCGTACGGAAATGCTGAATAGGAATCAAGAGGACCAAATTGTCGCACGTCAAGTATTAGATGCAAAAGACCGTGTGTAACGTACGATAAAAATTCAAGACCGTACACTTCTTCAGCTCTTTCAACAAAAATTTTTATGGCTGACAGCGAACAGAAGTAATTCTTCAGGAGATGATAAACTGACGTAAATTCGTAAAGCTGTATGAAACAACAAAAAATGTAAATAAACGGCAGAGTTAAGTAATCTTGAAAAAATAGCTGGTCCACTGTATAGGAGAATCTGACGTAGTTCTGTTGATTTCATTTTCCCATGTTTTTCAACTTTGACAGGTTTTCGAGCAAAATCATTGGGGCAAAACTGTTTCACTAAGCTTAGTCATTTAGATAAATGTTTTACATTTTCTTTTAAAAGCTTAGCAGATGGTGCATATTTTCCGTCTACTACGACACGTAAAATTTTCTCCATTACACCTAAAAAAACGAGGTGTATATAATCGAAAACAGTTTGACAGACTAAACCTATTGGAAGACGATCAATCGAACCTTCACCGTCTTTGTGAAGCTCTCCATCGAGTTTGATAGCATATTCGGTATCTGAACACGACCTATCATCAGTGCCTCAAAACACCATTGTCAAAGTTTGACGAATGTACTCTCCAATCACCCAGCATTTAGAGCAAGGTACACGAGAATTGTCACCATAATGTCCAAGTATAAAAGCTTGAGCGGGAACAAACTTAATTTCAAAAGGTATTTTAACTCCCTCGAATTCGACACCTTCATTGCCTAATGTTGAAAATAAATCATCAACAAAAGGTTTCATTAAATCTACAACACTCGTTGTTTTTTATAACATTTCCAAATGCCAACAATTTCAGGCTTACTGCGAGGAATATTCGCAATTCTAATTTGTACAGGCCATATAAGAATTTTCGAAGCTCTATCTTGAAAGGTTCTACTTTATATTTACTTTAATTTATTATAAGTAATATTTTGGACAGTGTGTGGGATGCAATCTTATACAACTGGATAGGATTTTTTAAATAAACAAATCAAATTTTAAATCAAACCAATCGATTTATTCGTAATAATTATACTCCTCTTCTCCTTGTATACATTCATATGAAAATCTATCTCAATTCCCTTTTTTATAGACTTCAAATATCTTTGATTTGCACGCTCTTGTGCAGATGCGTTCTTTACTATTCGCGTAGCCTGTATAGCAGATCTTCCGATCACAGCTGAGTCCGGTGTTTTTAGAATGACTACTCTCGACACGTGACGCGTGACTCTTTTACTATCGCTTTTTTACCGGCCCGCGGAGTTTAAAAAACCTAAGTGTGCGCGTGTGAGTGTGTAATGTTAGTTGGAAAGTGCAAGTGCACTTCATCAGGAGTTTCTTTCTTGGGGAATAGCCCTCCAGTGAGAAGTCCTGCCCAGTTCTTCCACGAGGGAATAAGCCGGCAGAAAGTCTCGTCGCCGTACTCGTTAAAGCACGACTTGAGGCAAGTTCTTCCACTGGAATAAGTCGCCTCTAGTCGGTCTTACCTGTGCTCTGCCAGGTAGGACCAGAAGTGATCTCCTCGTCGAAAGTCGCCCCTTTTATACCCGCCGATTTTCGTAAAATAGGAAGATTTTCCCGGCAAAATGTATTACGTGTATGTGTAAGTAATCTTTAACTTTAACTGTAAATCGAGTTTTATTGAAAAGTAAGTGTTTTCATATGCTTCTTTTTTTAAATTAACTCTTATTTATTTTTCTGAGTTTTTCTGTTGTGTGTGCGTTAAGCTAAGTTTCCCTTTTTTATTTATTTTAATGAAATATTGTTTCTATAAGTTATGTGTGTTTGTACATGCATGAATTTTTATTCGTTGATAGCCTTGTCGCGTGTAATTCAAATTATCCATATTTCTTGCATGAATTTACGTTATCCCTTTATGTACATTAATATTCAATTTCTTTTCATCCCCCAGATTACAATATTATAATTATTAATTATTATCTCTCTTATTTCATAGTCTTGATAAATTATCTGAGAACGGCTTGGCATTCTTTTCCAATGGTTGCCTGCCTGTTGATCCTTTAATCGGAGTCATCCTGTCTTGGACCTGCGCCTTATTGATGTTGCGCAATTCCTCTGCGTTTAGCGCGAGGTTTCAAACTTCGAATTAATTGGGTCAATTATCGCTGTCATTACGAGTCATTGTTCAGTACTGCAACCATCATTTGGAGCTACTCAGGCGCAAGATTCCACCGATTCAAATCGAGCTTATAAATTGTCAGCTCAATGTTTATTATTTCTATTATTAATTGGAAGGTAAATAATTATTATACACATAATAATACATTAAACAAATTCTCTAAAACAAACTGATAAAATCAACTCTTAAATTTCTACTCTGAATTTATTAATCAAATCTATTATTCTTGTTGTTATGTATATTAATTAATCTTTTTGTTTTTTAGGTGTACCTGCCCATAACATTCGTGTTACTATCATCAAAATATATAAGTTTGTCAGCTTTAAATATTATCATAATTTACTCCGATTTTATACTAATATTCTTTCATGTTTTCTAGGTTTAACGGACCCGCTACAATCTAAAGAGGCTTCATCTGTGCTGATATCAATTTGCAAAACTGGAGGAATTATTTCTCGTGGAGTCGAATGAAGAATAAGTTCGATAGCTTTTTCGACGGCCAGATGGAGATATTCGCCCCCAGCTATTTGTTGAGTAGCAGTAGAAGAACGAGGTGATTTTAAAATCGTACGGGGATCTTTATGAATGTTAGCAAAGCATGTATGTGTACGGAGCACTTATAGTACTCTCTTTATTTGAGTTTGATTCATGTTTGTAGATTCAAACGCATCACCCAGGCGTGCTTCAAAATCGGGCAAAGTATTACATTCTACACGGAAAAAAAAGAGCAGCGCCAATGGTGGTGCCGTTTGAGTCACCGTAAGGTGGCGCGCCGGCCGTTTGTTTCTCAGTGCCTCGCAGCCCAATACATAGTGCCGAGAAGCATCTGGTATTTTGTGTGAGCTCGCACGTTCTTTTACGCTGCCTCGCATGACCTTTTACGCTGCCTGGCGAGGACGTTTGAAAGTTCTATACTACCTACGAAACATCTTGCCGGGCAGCGTAAAAGGTCGTGCGAGGCAGTGTAAAAGAACATGCGAACTCATGCAAAAGACTAGATGCGCCTCGGTACGATGTTTTGGGCTGCGAGGCACTACGAAACAAACGGCCGGCGCGCCACCTTACACCTTACTCATGAGCACCGGCATGTTTCGCGCTGTTCTTTTTTTCCGTGTACGGGTATTTCTTCATCAGTTTCTATCGATGAATCACTTGAATCAAACGAATTACTAGATTGACCATTAATACAATCGTTTATTGAATTAAAAGAAATGTTGGATAAATTATTTTCATCGTTAGATTTCTGTTCTTCGTTATTCTCATTATCATTATCATTAAAAATTCCATCGTCGCATTACAGCGTTTACGATTATACTCGTAATTTGTTGGCTCGTCAGAATAATTTTTACGAGCCGTTGAAACTAAACGTTCGATTTTGCAACGATACTCGGGAGAGATTTCACTAAAACATTTACGAGACCGAATCTGTTTTAACCGATACATCTTAATGCTGTTTTCAATTACCGAAATGCAATAATATTAAAACAGCAACTTTAATTATAAAAGTTAAATAAGCTTAAACTGAATCTAAATAATAATTAACTAAAGCTGTTTAAAATTAAAAAAATTTCAGGTTAACTATTAGCTCATTTAAAAATCTAAGAACCGATTTGAATTTTTCACATTCTTATCAACTTTAATATTTTTATTAAAATAATATTTTAATTTATTTTAAAAAAGCATGAGACACAAAATAACCACGCACTCGCGAGAAGACGAGGTTATGCTATCTTATGCCGCGTATATAATGCAACAATAATACTTACCATTAAAATTGCAATTACCTAAATGCAATATTAATAAAATAGCAACTTCAATTATAAAAGTCAAACAACCTTAAACTAAATCTAAAGTAAATAATAATTAACTAAAGCTGTTTAAAATTAAAAAATTTTCAGTTTAACATATTAGCTCATTTTTCAGATAAAAAATTATAAATTATTAAACACTTAAAAAAATTTCTGTCGCTGATGGGATTCGATCCGACTCTCTTCGGGGTATAACGCATAAACCTTAACCATTACGCTATGCTACACTTGTAACAAAATTTTGATTTTGCCGATGAAGAATCTAAAGTTTAAATCAAGCATTATAAAATGACAGCTATTTTTATAAAAAAACAATATAATTATTCAGTGCTTATGCTGTTATAAATATTAACGTATTAAAAATTTAAAAAATATCTTGATATTAATAAAATTAGCAAATGGCCTTTATATCTATTATAGTTTTAACTATTATGGAATATATATATTGCTCATCGAGATAGATGATTTTTCATGCAAAAAAACGAACACAAAAAAATTTGTTAATCATTTAATTTATACTACATATGGCCTAGAGAAAATATTGTTATTTAGTTTTAATCATTTATTGATAATAAATTTATATATTGCGTTATTATATATATATACAAAATTAATTTAAAGGTTATAACGTATGCAGTAACATAATCGCGCATTTTGCTGTCATTTTGTAAGCCCGGCGTGACATTTCATTGCGTCCCAGATAGCAGCACGTGCTCGAAAATTTTTCGTCCAGCGTTCTTGTCGTGCGTGTCGTTATTGTGCCGTCAACGTGCCCTCACTCTCGCTCGGATTCGGTAGCTTACATGCATGGTCGTCAAAATATTAGCACATTGTTGGTACTGCGTGCGGCAAATTTTCAAATTGTTGGGGCGGCAATTTGCCGCCAATTCGACGGTACGATAGGAAAATTTGTAAACTTTTTATTTGCTATTTTAATTGGTTGTTTATTAATTTTTAAAGTTGTAGAACGTTATTTCATGTATGCAATAAGTATTATCAACCTATTTAATTGTTTTTAAGCTAAATATGTGATTTTTATTATATTAAGAGGTTCACAGCGTCAGTACGCCATCGGAGTTCCGAAGTATAACAACAACTAATTGTAACAACAAATCTCCGAAGTACTGCAACATTTTTCGAGGATATAAAGGATTTTCTAAGTGTATGCAGTGAAGGAATCGACTGCAAAGCGCAGGAGCAGTATCGCCTTCGAGGAGTATCGGCAAATCATCGGAATCAACATTAAATATAATAAAAGTTGATAAGTATAACAATAAACTATTTTCTTATATGTTATAGGTCCGGGTTCTGTGGTATTATTTATGTTTTATTATTTTCAAAAACGTTTTTAACATTTGCAAACTTTTAATATATCAGTTTTTAATTTAATAGAAAGACGTACATATATATACATGAATTAATTATTATATAATATATAAACCTCTTTTAGCTAAAAGATTGTTTCTAATATAAACTAACCTCCAATCTTATTCTTATATAAGTACTTTCTTCGAATTAAAGCAAAGTTCTGAGTCATACTTTTTCTCAATAAATTATAATCATTATTTCAGTGCCTATTGGTTTTCATAGGTTTCAAAAGTTCCTGAGCATCAAATGTTTGAGGGGATGAGCTCAAACTCGTATTTGCACTGATCGAAGCCCTGCAGTGCAGTCTGTCACTGGAGCTACTTATGCAGAAGCTGCCTACATCTTGATAAAGAAAGAATCTTGTGAAATAGGTATACTAAATTTGTTTTATTAAAAGTATTATGTTCCACCTTTGTCAGGTACACCTAGTGCAGAAAATAACATGTTGCGAGTCGCAAAGTTTTGAAAACTCATTAGTATGAGGTTTAATTTTGATTAAATAATATGTCTTGAAATTAGAATTAAAAATTGTCTCTAATTATTTACATTTTTAAATTTGTTTTTGGTGATCCGAGTAACTCTAGAGGAAAGTGTAGCTGGTCGAGAACCAATACTAAATATTAAAACAACATTAAGATTTACATTTTTATGAATTTTCATCATATTTTCAACACTTACTCATTGGGCCCTCGTTACTGGCCTCAAATCCAATTCATAAATTAACTGGCTGTTGAACGATTCGGAACAATTATTATTTGTTCTTATTATGAGACCGAAAATGCTAAAGCCTTCCGGCTTTACAATCCCGAACCAAAATCGCTCGAAATATTGCATGAAACTCGTAAGCTTATCACTGATTTCGTGAGACATTCCATTTTTTTTATTTACATTGGCGCTCATGATGTTTTCAGCTCGCAAAAATGCCAAAGCCATCATTTTTCTCACCGTGAAACTTAACTCCTCTTCCTCCCGCAATACCGCCGCAAGAGGCTTTAATTTTGCGTGAAGCTCCTTAAAATTGAGAAAACGTAGTTATTTCGAATTTATATATAATACTGAAGTTAGCAGGCAGGTAGTTAGCCCAAAATGTTTTTATCAACTGTACGCGCTTAAATGAAAAGCCGAAAACGTTGTTATTAACTATATGCCCAAATGCAATGCGCAGCAACTACATATGTATATAGGTATACCTTCTACATTCAAAGAAGGTGTGGTTTGCGTAGTCAGAGGGAAAGTCACAGTAGCCACAGCTTGGCTCCGTTACCTTTCCCATTTTCCGGAGGTAGGAGCAGCACAAGCCCTGGCCCATGAGAAATTGGGTTAGGTAATAGTTAACCGTGGACCATTGGTATTAGCCATAATTCGACTAAGCGCCGTTATAACCGCCACCGCCCTATCGGCCGCCCTGCGTATGTGTTCGTCACCCCCAGGTACTTAGCAGCAGGCTTGGTCTGGACCATCGCGCCTCCTACGCTCATCGGGCTCAAGGTGTTAATGCGCCTCTTAGTGAGCAGCACGATCTCGGTCTTGGCTGTTGCTAATTCGAGCCCGTGGTCCTCAAACCAGGAGGTCACTCGACGCATTACATGATCGAGTCGCATCTGACACGCGTCGACATCTCTTGCGATGATGACGGCCGCGATGTCGTCCGCATATCCTATCAGGAACGTACCTTCGGGCATTTCCATCCTTAGCATCCCGTTGTAGATGTTCCAAAAGTCCGGACCTAGGATAGAGCCCTGAGATGCCCCAGATGTTATTTCCTTTTTCATCGGACCATCATCGGTGTCATAGACTATGGAGCGGTTCCCGAGGTAACTCCCGAGCATTCGGAGAATGTACCCGGGGACAAAAGCAAAATAGTTCTGAAAATTTAATTTTTATTTAATTTCACTTTTTTGTCATTTTAATAATTAAAAAATGTTATCTCTCTCTCTCTCTCTCTCTCTCTCTCTCGTTCTGTCCCTAGTTATATTCCATCGCCCGTCTCGAATATCGACGTAAGCGTTTTTACACACAATTTTACCAAAGTTATTCGAAATTCTTTTGATGAAGTTGCCCCCGTCCGCACTATTTCGCTTTCCACCTCCCGTAAGCCCTGGGTTTCGAGCGAGATACGACTACTCATGCGGGAGAGAGACAAGATCTACCGTGTAGCCAAGCGCTCCGGCAACTTCGCCGACTTCCTGAGATTCAAATCGCTTCGCAGCAGTATTTAGAATAAGCTGGATACAGCCAAAAACAAATTTTTCGCCAACAAACTAAAGAATGTCCCAGATACAGCTGCGAAGTGGCGTGAGCTCAGGCGGATAGGCGTAACCGGTGCACCGCGCGTGACACCATTAAATTATTTTTCATGCTCGGACCTTAATAAGCACTATGCCAGTGTCACAGTGCATTTGCCTCCCATCTCTCTCGAATCCCTCCAAAGCCTGCTCTCGCCTGCCAGCGACGAGGTGCCTGCCAATGTGAGTGCTCGCTTCCATTTCGTCCCAGTCTCAACTCGAGAGGTCTCACAGGCCATAAATAGCTCCTCTTCCTGCAGCACGGGTCCAGACGGTATCTCCTCGCGCATGCTAAATCTCGCTGCGCTAACTCTCGCTGCCCAAATCACCGATCTTTTTAACCTCTCGCTGAGCTCTGCCTCTTTCCCGTAGCTCTGGAGGAGAGCCTTTCTCTCACCACTGGCAAAAAAGGCGACAATGACATCCATGTCAGACACTCGTCCTATTGCGCTTCTCTGCGAAATTTCAAAGGCCCTCGAACGCGTTGCACACAAACAACTCTCTCGGTACCTTGAATCGTCCGGCCTCCTCGACTCTCGACAGGCAGGTTTTCGCCGTGGCCACAGCACCCAGACTGCACTTCTTGGGGTCCTTGACGACGTTAGGAGAGCAATCAACAGGGGCATGATTACGGCGCTAGTTTTGTTCGATTTTTCCAAAGCGTTCGACATGGTTCCCCACGCTCTTCTCCTGCAAAAGCTGAAGCGCATGATGTGCTCCGATGCGGCCCTAGCATGGTTTTACGCGTATTTACACGACAGGCTCCAGGTGGTGGTTGATGCGGGTGGCTCAACATCCGAATGGCTTAAGGTCATGGCTGGCGTGCCCCATGGAAGCGTCCTCGGCCCTCTTCTTTTCATAGTCTTCATAAACGACCTGCCTTCGGTGTTGAGCATCTTACGTCACATGATCTTCGCAGATGACACCCAAATTTACCACTCCTTCCCACCATCCAGCCTGCGTGAGGGTATCGCGTCGATCACGCGTGATGCTGAAGCTGTCGCTTCCTGGGCTGCTGAAAACGGCCTTTCTCTGAACCTCGGGAAAACCAAGGTAATGCTCTTGGGTAGCGAGGCCTTTATCTCTCGCATTGACCTTGAGAGCATTCCCAAAGTTCAAATTCTCGGGGTTCCTATTCCATACGCTACCCTCATAAAGAATCTTGGTGTCCTCATAACCCGCACTCTCAACTGGGCGCCCCACGTTAACCAAATCGTAGGTTGTGTCTTCGGCACTCTACGCTCCCTACGGCACTACCGCCATTCTCTTTCATTTTCACTCTAAAAGAGCCTGGTTGAGAGCTTGGTTTTCCCCATCTTGATTATGCTTGTGCTGTCTATAACGACTTAGACAAAACTCGCAACACCAGGATTCAGCGAGCACTTAATGCGTGTGTGCGCTTCGTGTGTGGTAATGTCCCTCGTTTCGGACATGTCACCCCACACCGCATTAGCCTGGGCTCTCTGCTGCCAGACGCCGTGAGCTCTTCATAGGCTCATTGACGTTCAACATCTTCGCGCATAGCAACCCAGAATACCTTGCCGTCAAGTTCCAGCGTATGAACATTGACGTGTTTGCTCGCTCCTCCTTTAGGCTTCCTCCTAGGGCTCTTTCCTTCGCAGCTCCGAGAACTGAAGCGTGTGCCGCTCTTTCACCATCACGGCCTCAGATATCCTCAACAAGTTTCCACCGCCACCGTTCAGTCCATCAAATTCAATGAGGTACAGGGCTGACCTTCTCGAGGAGCTGCTACGGCGCGATCTAGCCGACTGGAGGACTAGAGTCCTGAACGAAGGCATGGAGGTGGCAGCAATCTAACATCATCACCACTATCGGACAGCAACAAATCATCGAGAACATCAACAATCATCAAGAACATGCACATTTATTTTTCTTCTTTAATCATTTTTAAACTTCCGATAATCAGCAAAACTGCGATGCTATTCTCTTTTTCTCTTAATTTTCAAACTTTTAATTTTTAAAATTTTTAAGTGTTACTTGTATATATTGTAAATAATGTTTTTATTAGAGATATTATTATTTCATTATAATGCATTCTTCAAAAGAATCTTTTTTTTTACGCTCTATGTATTTATATACTGTTGTGGCCAAATGAGGTTTTACCTCCCGGTCAAATAAATGAATTATTAATCTAATCTAATCTTTTTCTCTCTCTCTCTCTCTCTCTACAGATGTAGATATTATTACACAAGTTTTTAATACGATAAACGCGTCGAAATTTCTAAATGATGTCTTATCTTTCCGCCGTGTAAAGAAAATCGACAATGCTGACTCACGCGATTTTGTTGCTGAACAGACATCTTTCTCATTGTTAGTTAGCTTTAAATCTGTGTTAGTGCGCAATGAAGTGATGAAACTCAAAATTTCGTATGGCGACCTTCCGGCCGTGAAAGTGTTTCCGGATCGTACAGGGGTACCAGAAAAAAAAATTATATCTAAATGAGTGGTCATCTCCACAGAGCTGTCGGCTCCTGAAAGAGGTCAGTATGCAAGCACGACAGAACAATTACGAAAGAATATGGGTCCGAAATGAACGCATATATGTTCGAAAAAATGCTAGCGCGGATGGGATTTTGATCGTTACGGAAGCGGATCTACACAAGATCACATGACTGCCTGTAGATAAGCCGTTACAGTCATATGCAGGAGGAGACTCGTTGCGCATTTCACATTTTAATATTAATTCGCTGCGCCGAAAGCTAGATACAGTCAGTGAATTCATTTTCGAAAATAAGCCCCATATCTTGGGTATTACGAAAACATGGCTAGATTCAAACATTAGTACATCTATTCTGAATGTTGAAGACTATAATTTTATTAGAAATGATCGCAACTTGTCATCGTCGGGAGCCCGCGAGTATATGCAGGGAGGTGGTGTAGCTTGCTACAGTCACAAATCATTAGGCTATAAAATTTTAAATACGTCCTCGAACTAGAGTGTCGATAAGACTGAGTATCTTATTGTAGAAGTTTTTACACCATATTCGACAAATGGCGTAAGAATGCTCTTCGCTGTTATTTATTGAAGACCAAACGGACATGTTTTAACGCAATTTTTTAATAAGCTTGAAGAATTAATGCAATTGTTTAAAAATATAGTATTAATGGGTGATTCTAACGTCAATATGCTGAAGCCCTCTTATCATCAGAGCCATTTATCTATTTGGCACTAACGGATACCTCGGAAAAAGTCAGATCTTTCTCTACTTCACGAGCCCCTATATCGTCGGGCCACCTTGCGATTAGTCTGGAGGACACGATTACGCGTGATCGCATGGAGCCGAGGACAATAAGGTAACGCGATTTCAGGCACTGTAACATTGATCGCCTTTCTCACGAAGTTTGCCTAGCGTTATCGAACTTATTGAAATTCGATGTTGGCGGCGACTTGAATATATCATCCTTGGTCCAGACCTTCAATGATACCATGTTGCTGCAGTTCGACCGTCTGACACCTTTCAAGTCACAAGTTATAACGAAGCCATTCTTTTTCGCGTTGTGTATCTTATAGTAAATATTATTTGCACTCTGTGTAAAATATTGATTTCTATGTAAAATTTCCTCAGCTTTCGATTAAAAGTATTAAAAAAAATATTAAAAATACACTTTTCGAGATATAACATATTTTATATTTTTTAAAGGTGAAAATAAAAAATTTCGGAAAAAATACTTACACCATTGGAAAGCAGAGAAAAAAATACACAAAATCTATGTTTTACATATTTTTATTGAGTTCATTTAGGTAGTTTAAACACGAGTTGAACACAGCGTGTTTTGGCGCTCGCGCGCCGTGCTTGGAGAGTTGACGTGAAACGCCTCATATGTATTTATATAGTTATATCGATATATGTATATGTGCCTGTATACATGCTTGATTATAATATATTCGTAGCTGAGTCGTCTTAGTACCAATTGGTTTACATGTATTTGTTAAAAATAGTTAATTTATTAATAGCGTTTATTTCTTAGCGCTGAGGTAAAGGAGGTTTTTTTTTATTATACAAAAAAACTGTAGCCAGCATTCTCAGTTGTTTACTCCCCTCCGTTTCCTCTTGTGCTATGTACGGTCCTTAAGCAGATCCTATCACCGTTTTGGTAATATATTCGTGATCCAAAATAAAATCGTTCTTACTATCTATTAGTTATGTCTGTTGCAATCGAAAATGGTATTTTAGTAAAAGGTAGGTTTTCAAAATTTGTTTCCGCTTCAAAGTTGTTAAAAATATATTGACTGTTCGCAGTATCAGACTTGTTATGTAGAAATTAAAAATAATACCAAAACCGACTTGCAATTGACATGTACACATATGTTTCCACTTAATCTATTTCATCTAACCCTGTTGTCTAAGATTAGTCGGGCGATAGTGTATGACGCACAGAGAGAGTGGGGGACGGAGGTAGGTTTGCACTTCTACTGGCCTGGGCGGCCATCGCGGAGTCACGTATATGAATTTTTCATTCATAAATTTCTAACGAATGCTACTTCTTTTTGATTGCGTTTCAGGGATTACTTCTTCCACCCTGTCCCCTTCACTCTTCCTTTTGCTGTAAAATTTAGATCCTTGCAAAATTACCTTAAACATTCCAAAAACTAAAAGTATAGAATAAAAGATTAGCATTAAGATAAAGGTTAATAGTAAATCCGTACTTCTTAGAAGGTCTATTTTCACTTCAACGTTTGCTGCAGGGGTCTCCCGGTTTCCCTCGGCTGCATAAAATAAGCTTAAATTTACTGGAGGAAGGTAGTAATCTTGTATTGAGTCTGGTTGTAGGCGAGTGCCGTAATAAATCTTCTTGTTCATGACTGCATAGCATCCTGCGGGCAAACTGACTATACCTGATCTTTGTAATATGAACCACGATGATTTCCCTTCACAGTGTGCCGTTGCCTCTTGGGGTGTTGCCGCTGCAAAGAACCAGTCACTTGGCGTTGATGTTTTGATCAGGTAGGCGTAGTCCTCTTGCCTTGTTTCGATCTTGCAGATATGGAAGTCGTCTTGCGTTGGTGTCGATAGTAGCTTCGTCTCGCAGACGAGCGTGGGCAGTATCGCCGTGTCTTTTCTACACATAGTGGTTCCAAGGGTCGTGTCACAGCGAGATATTTTCTCGGCGGTTAATACCCCCTTTCGTTTTTGTCCCTTGAGATGGCTACAAACTCGCTTTTTGATTCAATGAAAGCCGCGACATTCCTCTTGACGCCTTCTTGTGTAAAACTCGGCAACGGAACCATATGGTATAATTTATATGTTTCCCTGCTCACGAACGGAAGTTTGTAGTTGACAAAAATAGTATCGTGCGTGCATACTACGTGCATTCGTGACACTTCGGCGAAATTTATCATTGTCAATTTGTCTATCTCAATTGGAGATCTTGCTCCCCCTTCTTCTTCAATAACTCGAATTACTCCTCGTAGGCGGTGGTTATTTAGAACAGATTTCTGGTTTTCGATTGCTTCTAATATGCGAGCGTTGATCACAATATTTTGGTTTATGATTCGAGCTACTACATTTATTAATCGTGGTAGACTATAGAGTTTAGTTTTATTTGCTTCGTTTTCCAGCTTGTACTCGAGCAACAGCAGTTGCAGATTTCCGATTTCCGTGTCGAGACGTACGATTAATTTTGATGCTTCATTTTCCACATATGCCTGTTGGCTATTGGTAAAAATTTCCCATTCTTACTGTTCCTTGTTCACCAATCCTTGCTGCTATCTTGAGAGTATTGGTTTCGTAGAAAATGTCGTTTTCTGAGATACAGAATTTTTTTGCGTTACGAATTCTTTCTTGTAAGTGCGTTGATTCCTTTGTTTGTTCTTGTATTGTGTTAAGTAAGTTTAATTCAATGGGCCCTAGAAAATACGGGTAGATCTTAGATTCTGCATAGTTGATTACTGCTTGAACTAACTCATCCGGTATGTCGAGTGCTGGGCTAGCCTGGATTGCTGTTATTATGTTCCAATGTTCTTCAATAAATTGTAGGTTACCCACATTATTAAATAGAATTGCGGGATTACTTCTTTCTTTTATTTCAATTTCCAGCAAATTTCCTTGGATCTGTGTCATAGTGGTGAGTATGAAGAAGTTTCCCAGAATCATTTCTGCAACAATAAATTATAAATTCATAAATGATAAAAGTTCTCCTCCTCTTGCTTCGTATGTAAGGGACACCATTTTTTGTTCTAAATCTGTTGGTGGTTTGTCTGATTGTAGTTCAGCTGTTTGATTCATTAGCTCCTCCTGATTTACTTGTTTCACGAGGGTCGTTAATATCGCTGCCACCTCTCTATTCATCATTTCCGATAGGTCATCCGCTCCGGGAGTAGGATCGCCACGCAGGTGCCTCCTTCCGTCTCTCCTGCGTTTATTACTTGCTCTAGATCTGGCGGACGCCCCCCTCTTCTCTCCATTTTCTACACTCACTTTCAATGCCGCATTTATTGCATGAGTGTTATATGTCTCTATATCGGACTCGCTTATTACGGGTGAATTAAAATGAAAATTCGTTGACATCACGTCCAGATATTTTTCCTCGAGTCGTCCTTTTAATGTTATATCTGTCTTATAGCCTTCGGTAGTTTGCATGACAGCATAGGTATTAAAAGGAATCAGCTTTTTACAGCTGGAACACATCACTTCCTGCAATCCCAAAATTATCGTTTTTGTCGCGATCATCGTGTAATAGAGACGATTCTCTGTGTTAGCTGATGCTAAATAGCACAATGTGCATAGATTTACCGACAGGCATTGCTAGTGGATCCTTTCTTGGTTCCATATTGGCTGCATTTTGTTATTATTATTTTTTTATATCCTTGTCTCCTTTAAGAGAGTAGGTCTTGCTTTGATAACTGACGTGCTGACCTTGAGCTGTGCATAAAAATTAATTGTTAGTGATATAATCCAAGACGGACTATGTAATTAGTAAAACATTATTGATGTTACTTTTAATCTTTTTAAATCGTTTAAACTGTTCCGAATACGACGTGCATAGTTTAAAGCTTGCTGTAAGTTAAAGTAGTGTTTTGCTTCGCACATGTATTTTTTTACGTCTAGTCGTATGCCTTGCAGAATGGTCTCTAGTGCTAGTTTTTCCCGTTCCTCTGCTGAATACATTACTTCCGGTAGACTAAGCTGAGCTGTTTTCCCTAATTCAAGGAAGCTATTCAGCATAAGGTTCATACGGTTGCTGTATTCCTGTAGACTTTCGTCACGCAATTGCGGTGCTCATATTATTTTTTGGTTTAGTTTTGAAAGGTCATTTATGTTTTTCAAAGACAGTTAGTTGATACATTTTTGTTTACATTTATAATATACCCGACTTATTTTCCCCTGTTATTCTAATAAAAATGAAGGTTATTTAATTAGGTGTTGGTAATTAGTTATCCCTATTCCAAGTTGAATTTGTATTCGCTTGTACAGATTGTGATAGTAATTCTGGATCGTTAAGGAGGTGTGGATACAATTGAGTTCTGTGTGTGCTATACCGTATATTTATTACTACCTCGCGAGCTCGGGTAGCTTCAGGTAGATCGCTTAGCGCCACAGACGCCGGTCTCGATGCACAAGGGCCGTTACCTGCAGTTTCTCTTCTATTTGGCACTATCTTCTCCTGCTCACGGGTAGGCTTGTCCCTCGCAGTGTGCAGTAGTAGCTGCGTAACGGAATTCCACTCGGACCCTATAATGTGAATTGACCAACCATATAGAGTGTATAATGCATACCCGTGTATCCCGGTATCAATCATGAATTTAATCATTCGTCCTATCATTACTATTCCTATTATTGCTGTACTAAATGATCCGAATGACATAACTTGTCCCCATATTCTTTTTCCGGTATTTGTTGCTATTTCATTTGTGGCTTCCTCATCAAATAACCTAGCTATAGACAAGCCGCTTCTATCTGTTCTTTTACCTGACATGCCTAGTGCTATTGAGTTTAACATTGCTGCTCTTTCGACGGGAAAGATTAAATGCTGTTTTAATGCCTAAATTTCGGATTGAGTGTATACACCACTTTTAGCTAATGCTATTGGATCCGTATAGGTCCAATTATGTGTAGTTGATGGTTTTAGAATCATTAGCTTAACTCCTTTAGTTGTTTCTTGAGGTAATACAGTAAACCAGTTGTCTCCAAGTAAAAACATAGGTGGAATCAACAGATTGTATGTAGTTTCAGTCCCGAATTGCTTTAAAATGTGAATTCTTGGTGATAAAAAATAATCTTTTCCATCTTTTGTTACTGGTAATTCTTGATATCATTTCTGTGCCTCTCTTCTTTGCACCTCTACTTGTACACATTTCATTAGATGTACGAATTCTCCTGCTACTAATCCCATATACCCATGTGTTTTAGTTATTTGATAGGCAAATAAATCCGGTGCTGTTGCCGCTATACTTAAAGCATTTGATACTGTTCTCCTTTCTAATTCGCATTTTTGTACAATGATCTCGTGATATAATGTTTTTAATTGCCCCTTAATGTGTTTTTCGACGTTTACAAATTTTGAATTTACGTAATTAAAAATGTCTAAATCATTTATTGATGGTTTTTTAATTTCTTCAATTACCGGGCCTTCAATAAAGAATAGCTTCGGCTGCTCAGTACCTATTAATTCATGTAAGAATAATGGTGTCACGCCGGTTGCTGTGAAAGCAAACGTTATTTCGTTAGATTCCAACACATAAACAGGTTGTTTTTCTTTTCCCTCTTCTAACATTTTACTCACCTATCCTTTATATAATTTTGAATATTTATTTTGCTCGCACGTTGAGGGAGACAATGGGTCCCAAAATGCATAACCGGCTTCTACATCTACACAAACATCTTTGTTTAATTCGCATCTTGTTCCCAATTTTTTTTTTTTTATGGTGGTAAACAAGGGAAAAATCGCTTCGCGACCATAAACAGGCTCCAAATCCCGCACCCGAGGTCAGAGAAATCGAGCTCGGGGCCGTCGCCCACCCGTGAGCCGGCCAGAAGGCTGCCGCCAGTCAGGGCCGGAATGGGTGGGACTCATCGCGTCCGAGGCATCCGGCAGCGTCCGGCCAGCTAAACCCCCAGTTCCTTGATCCGCGGTAGATAAATCAGCCGAGGAGCAAGCAACTGTAAAATCCACCCTCTTTACCAAACCGGCCCGGGACTGTTGTGCACATTACTTCGGGCCGGCCGGCGTGTCTATGTCCTGGGTGGCTGACGTGTCTGTTTTGTCATATCGTCTTCTGTATCTTCACCTATCCGGGCTTCATGTTCCTCCTCCGAGGCAGGTTTACCTTCGCCTCGGTTTTCTCTTCGCCTCCTGTAGCGCTCGCCTGAAGACTTTGCAGTCTCCGGCCCCAGCGACGTGTCTGCAGTCTGGTCCCGCTTCACCTGCTTCTTTGCACAAGAAGCAGTGTGGGTCCTTCCTGCAGGCCTCCTTGTGGTGGCCGGGCTCACCGCACTTGTAGCAGTGGGCAGACAGGTCCATTCCTTTACACTCCTTGCTGAGGTGCCCGTACCCGAGACACCTAAAACACCGCACCACGTTTGTACGCCTTCGTATGCCGATTCGGATGTAACCTGATGCGGATGTGGTGGATGATTATCTCTAGTTCCGCCGTCGCTAACTTAAGTCCACTTCTATTAGGTCCCATCACCCTACCCGTCCTCTCCCGTGCTGTTGAGCCAAGCGCCCTGTCGAGGGCCTGCTCCACCACGCCCACTTCGGTTAGGAAGTCAAGGTTCCTGAATTCCAGGGTAACCTTACCCCCGTCCGCCCTAACCATGCCGATGCCAGCCACCGCTTTCTCTAAATTGGTCGCGAAGGCCCCTCGGTCGGAGTTCCTCGCCAGCCGGAGCAACACATCGCCCCTCTCTGTTTGGGTTGATCTTCTTTCGTATCTTGCCGAGGACGCTGGCATAGGTCTGCCTTTCGGACATCTTCACTGTCACCGTCATTGGCTTGGTATTCCTCCTGCTCCGTCCTGTACCTGCGGGTTTGGGGAAGGGGGTCCTCGTAGCCGGGGGCTTCTCTCTCCTTTGCCCGTCCTTTCTCGGCTTTTTCTTCTTCTTCTCTTCCGGGCTGCTTCCTGGGCTCCTTGTCCTCTTCGACTTCTGTGCAGCGAGGACAGTATCCCGTAGGAGCTGCCCCTGCATTCGGATTCGTATCGTCTTTCTGGCATCTCTAGCTTCCTCCGTGGTTTTCAGCCCTTCTTGGTATTCCTTCTCAAGTCGTGCCGCCTTTTCGTGTTTTTCTTTATGAGCATGACCCATTCGTTCATGCTCTTCAAACCTTCCTTTATTGGTCTAGCGACGTTCTTCTGCACGTCGCAGGCTTCCAGCATCTTCCGTATCTCCTGTTCAGCTCGTAGGAATAACTCCGCTTGTTCTTGGCGAATACTTACTATTTCCGCCCATTCTTCCTTGCAGATGTCTATGTCCTGCGCGGTAGCGTTGCTGAACGCGCTGACGTAACTGCAGTCGCTCTTTGCGCTTGTCTTGCTGACTGTTCAAGACCTAGAGGTCCCCGCTCCTTCCATCCTGGGCACTTGCAAAGTGCTTATCTCAGCTGTTTTGTTTTTTAGTTATAGTTCTTCCATCTTGTTCCCACGAGTTGCTAGGGAAATAAAGAGCCTCGCGTGCGGGGGTAAGGCTGGTTACTCTGGAAGGTCGCCTAGTATCCCAGAGGCACCGTTCCCGGCACCACTCCACTGGTACCACGCAACCCCGGGCACGGTTGTTCACACCTCAGCTTGGGGCCTGTATCCTAGACGAGGAGTCTATTACAGGGGTGCCGGGCCAGATGGTCCCCGGTTTTTCCGCTAGGTTCTGCTCCTAGTGCCAGAGCCTCTCGTTAGCCGTCTCTGTTACAGCGTTGCTGCAAGAGCATTGACACGACAGAAAGCGTTGCCCGGCGAGCGCGTACTAAGCGGACGCCAGAGGTTGGACTTTACCCTGAGAGGTGTGACCACAAGGGCCACCACTAACGAGTGGGTACCCGATTTTAATATTACTTCACTACCGTTTAGATTTACCGGCGCGTAATAATCTTACAATGTTATGGTTACGTACCCGTGTACGACCGCGTCGTCGAATATACCATACGAATCGGAATATGCTCCCGGATTGCTACGAGCTCCTTCATAAGTAAGTTTCCCGACGAAAGTCATCGAATACACTATCGTACCGTTAGTCTTTAAATGGCCAATTAATACGTTATAAAGTTTATGCGTTTAGTATACATGCATTCGCTTGCATTCTTCAGCTGAAACTTTGTCTAGGAACTGGACCTCTCCTCGGTTTTTATCTGAGGTGTGCGACCAATGTCCACAGTGTTTAACCGTTCTTTGTACTTTACATAATCTGACTTTCGTTCCAGCGAACTCGTTTAATCGTAGCAATCGAACATGCACTTTTGTAGTGTCTACCATAGGTTCTTTTATGTCGCATTCCCCTGCGTGAATTAATGAGAAACTTATCAAATTTGAAACTTGCTACGAGCAATCGTAGCCAATTATTCCGGATACCTTGAGGAATTTTGAGAATACAAATACGGTCATCATTAGGATTAAACCCTTCATCTGTAACATTCAATTTGTTTAATTATTACATTCCTTGGCCTTACCTTTATTGTGCTTGCGCAAGCCCCCCTTTTTTTTTGCAATTAAGCTGTCATGTGTCCGTACTTGCGAGTTCAGATTAGATATACAGGTTGTTAATAAACAGAATATCACACTCTACGGAATCGGATAGAGCGCAAAATCTAAGCAAAAGATCACTAAGAAATTTTTCGATGAGACCAATAATTACTGAGTAAATTGAAAATCAGTCAAACGTGCCAATCAGCGTAGAGCCATAGCGGCAAGGCGGACGGAGTGGAGAGGCCCGCCTAGCACTTCCCCGGCGGCGGCGGCGGCCGCTCTCGCCGTCTCTCTTCACACCGTCATCCATCAATCGTAGATTCGGCGAAAAATAAAAAGCGTGGCAGGCTGATTTGAGCATAAGATTGTTGAAGGCTGAAAATAATTTTTTATTTTGAATTGGCTCCCAGCGCTTCTCGCTGCGTTTAGTAGAATTAAACATTGGTATACCGATACTCGCATGGATATTAAGCGCGTCGATCTTATTACAAATCCAAATGTTTTTAAAAAATACACGCTTGTCTAGAGCCTCGTTATTATGGACTTAATGTACTGCTTTACATATTGATTGTGTTCATTTATTCTAACACGCACAACTACGGTCAATAACACACATTAAATGCGTTTAAAGTATATAAATGTGTTAAATACACAAAATGAATGATAAATGTGTATTGAATAAATTATTTACTTTAAAATAATAAATTTATTTACAATTAATTTTGAATTTATTTTTAAATTCACTTTAAGAAAAGACACAGAAAATTGACTCGATTTTAAAGGCAAATCAATTAATAAGTCGATGTTTTGTCTATCAAAGCGCCACTTCATTACTTTAAAATACTAAAATCATGAATTTTTAGGCTCACAAAGTAAACCACAGATTCTGGACTTTATTTTAAAGACATATCAATTCATAAATCGATATTTTTACAATCAAAGCGCTTCTTCATTATTTTAAAATTCTGATATTGTGGCTTTTTGGGTACTTAAAGCAGAAGCATAGAAACTCGACTAGATTCTAAAGGCAGATCAATTAAAAAATCGATATTTTGTGAATCAAAGCGCCTCTTATTTACTTTAAAATACTAAAATCGTGGCTTGGGGGCTGAAAAAATAAAAGTACAGACACTTGATTCATTTTAAAGTGAGGGCAATTCATAAATCGATGTTTTGTTAATCGGAGCGCCTCTTAATTACTTTAAGAT
>UELU01100759.1:0-10609 GCA_900490025.1 Megastigmus dorsalis | reverse complement strand
ATCAGCGACCCTGAAAACCCCCATATATTACATTTGGTTCAAATCGATTGACTTTTGAAAAAA
Source organism: Megastigmus dorsalis (assembly GCA_900490025.1). NCBI lineage: Eukaryota > Metazoa > Arthropoda > Insecta > Hymenoptera > Megastigmidae > Megastigmus > Megastigmus dorsalis. The sequence goes on along the minus strand of UELU01100759.1, from coordinate 10,546 downwards.
ATGTTCGCCATATTGGATCCGCCATCTTGAATTTTTCAAATTCTATGTCAGATTCATCATCAGCGACCTCGAGAACCTCAGTATGCAAAATTTGGTGTAAATCAGAAGATTTTTGAAAAAAATATGAAGTTTCCGATTATTTCATGATGTCACATGCGCCATCTTGAAAAATTTTTCGGGAAAATTCGGAAACATCAAATGTTTGAACAATAATATCATTTGCAACATGAATCCATATCAAGATCTTCGTTGAACCCGTTTTAGTCTAAACAAGCATGTCAAAATGTTAAAAAATGTATTTCTGATTTTTCATCAAATTCAAACCGCCATTTTGAAATTTTCCAATGGAAATTCACGGAAAGAACCGACAATTTTACTTCCGAAAAGTGCTATTGGTTATTATTATTTTTTTGTTTCGACAATTTTTTAGGCAAAAAACCAATCGACTATAAAATGGTCGATTGGGAAAAAATGGGTTAAAAAATCGATTAAATCCCATTTAATTCCTATATTAGTTTAATAGGAATAAATAGAATTCCGATTTAAAATTTAACGCTTAATTAAAAATGAATAGGATACAATAGGATATGAATTTTTCTTTTATTCAAGTAGGAATATATTGGGAAGCATGAAGTTCAAAAAATATATTCAATCGCAAAAGATGCTATATACTTCGACTTGCATTTAATCTAAATTAGTCATAATGGGGAATGCTAACATCAAACCATAGAAATTCAAACTGCATATATGAACGAATAAGAATATAGATGTTTGAGGCAAACAGGATCCAATATAACGAAGCGAACATTATCTTATGCTTTCTAATAAGATTTTATCGGGCTTTTAAAATTACGTAAAACGTAATTTAAAGATATTTGAAGTTACAATAGGATTAAATAAGATTTTTACATTAGAATTTTTACGATCAAAACATATTTCCTTGATTGCCACCTAAATGGAAATAAAACGGTTGATAAACTGATAAACTTGCCCATCAAATAAGAATTAATTGAAAATTCTTAAGTTTCCCCTATGATCGACAAATATTAAGTAACAGGAAATAATATAGGTATTCCTGTATTTAGACTACTATCGTTAAATAGGATTTAATACCGTATAGGTTAAAAACCAAATAAGATTAAGCAGAACAGTATCGAATAAAAAAATTATATTTAAATTAGATTTAATTTTATTTTTATTTTCAAACAAAAAAAATCAACTCAAGGTTTCAGAAATATACGACATTTAGACTTTAATAGGAATATTCTGCATCTAACCATAATAGCGCATCGAAATTTCTAAACGGATTTAAAAGAAAGTTGTATGTACCACAAATAATAGGAAACAATTGGACGACTGCTATGTTTTAATAGGGTTGAGTGGGCAAGTTTCCATTATTTTTGTATAGGATTTAATTACAATATATTAATGTAAGTTACATTACATAGGCTGAAATAGTAGTATGGCGTTAAATAGCGCCTTCGTTACTGTGACATCGATTGACAACGAGGTGACAGATTCAAATTGTAAGTATTCGAAGTGCTAGCATTCAACGTGAAATAGACCAATTGAGCTTTAAAGGATTAAAGGACCTGCAAGGTAAAGGTAGATGTGGTAACCAGATTAAATTGCAAATTATTGAGGCACTAGGATTAAATGTAAACTGTACCTATTGCGCCTTAAAGGATTAAATGACCTGTAAGGTAAATTTTGTGCGATATATGCGATTAAACAGTATCATTTCCCGTTATTTAAATTGAACTTCATAGTCTCTTTATCTTGGGTAATTTTTATTGGGACTGAATAGATAACGGGCCACTATTTCAATATAGAATTTAATTACAACTAAATAATGTAAAATATATTACATGGGTTGAAACGGTATTGAGTCCAATTTCACAGACGACGATTATTACTTACTCAGAAATTGGTTTGAATGGGAGGTGCTCTTTATACGAGGTAGTCGGATCAAATTGTGAATTATCGAGTTAGTAGGATTGAACGTAAACGGCACCTACTACTCTTTAAAGGATTAAATAACCGTTAAGGTATATTTCGGGAAATATATGAGATTAAACATTATCATTTCGCTTTTCTTGAATAAAATTTAATACTCTTTTTACTTTATGACATTTTTATGGGACTGCATAGGTAAGAGCCCACTATTTTAGTATAGGATTTAGTTGCAATGAAAAATGTAAAATATATTACATGGGTTGAAATGGTATTGAGTCCAATTTCACAGATGACGATTATTACTTACTGAGAAATTGGTATGAATGGGAGGTGCTCTTTATAAAGTTGTTTGTAGGTTTTGTGAAATGAAGAGGGTCTCTTTATGTCTAATGTGTATTTAATAAAAAAGACTTGGTAATGAGATGCGTGTACATCGTTCGGGACGCCAACTCAATGTGTATTGCTCGACCGGCAAGCGCGCTAAGAGACAGTGGCGTAGAACCATCTGACATCCCCCTTCTTTTAAAGTTAGGAACAATCATAAACTTTAAGGTAGGCAGGAGTTCGTGTAACTCTTCCTGACCTTGTACTTACATTGGTTTTTTGAACATCATTTTTCGCAGGTACATTATTTTCATTGTTTGTCACGTTTACATCATTGTTTAAAGATTCCGGATTTTGTACAGAAATTTTCTGATTTTGTTTTACATTGTCTTCATAATAAATGCTTCTTTCAAGTGGTCTATTATTAAAACTATCGCTTCTACCTCTGTATGGGTATATGTGTTGGGTGTTTCGCTCGATTACATTATCATTTTCTAATTTGTTTTTATACGATCTTGGTTTGTCATTTTTACCTACTACTCTGCCTGGTTGTAAGGGTTTATTCATGTCTTTTCTAACATAAAGTTTATCATTAACACTTATCTCCTCTTTTTGTTTATAAGCTTTTTTATCAAAATACTTTTTTTGTTCATTTTGTCTATTGAGAAGCTTTTGTCTAATATCCTTAAAATCTAATTTATTGACAGTAACTTTTTAATCGGAATTTATCATCTAACACTTCTATTGAACATAATATCATTTGGAGATGTAATGCTTGTATCAATAGGAGTGTTTCTGTATTCTAAAAGCGCAAGGTTTGGATCTTTTCCATCTTCTACTTTCATTAACATTCTTTTAATTCTTTGAATATGGCGTTCAACCATGCCATTTGACTGAGGCCAATAAGGACTAGAAGTCTCATGCTTAAAATTCCACTCATTTGCAAATTCTTTTATTAAGTAATTATTGAATTGTGGACCATTGTCAGAACACACTACTTGTGGAATGCCAAATCTTGCAAAAATATTTTTCAGAATATTTATCACATTGTGTGCATCAGTAGAGTTTAATTTTATCACTTCCACAAATTTACTAAAATAGTCTATTATTAATAAATATTCAGAACCTTTCACCTAACAAGTTTCATTCTTTGTATGCGAGCTGGGCATTGATTAAATTGTTTCTTAAAAATGGTCTCAAGAGGCTTGTGATCACTTTCCACTAAGACTTTCTTGCTATAAATATATTGATCAAACTTGTTACAAGCAAACATAATAGCTAACGCGTCTTTTTCAATTTGCGCATATCTAGTCTCAGTTTCAGTTAAGGCCCTGATAGCATATGCCACCGGAAGATTTGCTTGTAGTAAAACTGCTCCAAGACCTTTTTGTAAAGCATCAACATTCAAAACAACCGGTTTGTTTACATCAAAATACTTTAAAGTGGGAGAATTTATAAGAATTTTTTTTAAATTATCAAATTCTTTTTGAGCATTTGTGTCCCAAATCCATTCAACATTTTTTTGTAAGGTTTCTTATATTAGAATTTATGCTAGACAAGTTGGTTACAAATCTTCCTACATATGCTAGCATATCTAAAAACGTTAACGACTCCTTTTTATTTGCAGAAGATTTCATTTCAGTTATAGCTTTAACTTTTTCAGGGTCTACTCTAATGCCCTTATCTGAAAAAATGTGTCCTATATATTTAACTTCAGACTTTTTAAATTGACATTTTTTTAGATTAAATTTCACATTTCTTACTCTGGCTCTATCTAATACTTTTTTTAGCCTAGAATCATGCTCCTGAAAAGTAGTACCCCAAACTAAAATGTCATTGACTAATATTATTACTCCTTTAATGTCACCAAATATTTGTTCAAAGCAATTTTGAAATACTTCAGTTGCGGTAGAAATTCCAAATGGCATAACTTTAAATCTAAACCTACCAAAAGGTGTAATAAAAGTGACGTACTCTGAGCTTTTTTTTTGTTAGCTTTACTTGCCAGAACCCTCTGTCCGCATCTAAAGTACTAAAAATTTTTGCATTAGGCATCTGTGCATGTAGTTCGTCAAATGTAGGAATAACATGATGTTGACTCCTTGCACACTTGTTAAGATCAGTTGGATCTATGCATATCCTAATATTACCATCTTTTTTCTGTGTGATAACAAGTGAATTGATCCAGTCAGATGGTTCATTTACTCTTTCTATGATACCTAATCTTTTCATTTTATTTAATTCAGTCTTTAACGGTTCAAGCAAGGATACCGGTACTTTTCTACAGGCTGCTACACTACCCTTAGAACCTTCTTTCAATTTTATGTCGTATTCAAAATCTTTTATTATACTAATGCCTTCAAAAAGGTCACAATATTCTTTTAGTTTATGTTTTTCATTTAACTCAATTATTGACTCAACTTTTTTTATTAAATTCAAGTCTAATAGAGTAGGTAAGCCTATCACTGTAGGATGATTATGTTTTTCACCCTTTGCTACAACAAATTCAATCAGTTTTTCATCTCTATTACTAAATTTGCAATTCAATCTGCAAATACCTGCTACTTGAATATTACTGCCACCATAGCTCGACAGTATCGTGTTTGGTTTTTCTAACCTAACCTGAGCTTTCACTTTGTTAAATTCGCTTAACGATATCACATTACAATGCGCACCCGAATCTAATTTTACAAGCATGTTTAATTTCTTATTAACACAAACATTTTCTAACCATTCATACATATTACTAACTCTATGTTTATTTACTGCATTTATTATGAAAGAATCTAAACTATTTTCTTTAACTTCATTGATTTCGCGTTTCTTACACATATCCGCAAAGTGATTATTACTATTGCAATGATGGCACATCTTGCCGTAGGCTGGGCACTCATGTGGTCTATGCTGCCTGCCCCACCTCGAACAGTTGAAGTTGCTGTTGCCACTTTGTCGTTGTCCTTGTCGCTCTCTCACAGAGCTACCTCGTACTGCTTGCGCGGTGTTGCCTCTGCTCAGCTGCGAACTCTTCCAGGAATCACGCAACGGTTGACTCTCTTTCTTGGATTTGTTTTCTTTTCTACTTTTGACGTCCTTGTATCCATCTCTGTAGCTTTTATTTTAATTTTATTTCTTCAATTTTATTTTCATTATTAAGCGTTTTTACTTGTAATTCAGCTAGTTCTGCCGATTTGCATATATTCACACATTTTCTAGTGCCAAATTTTTTTCTCTTAATAATCTGTTTTTTACTTGTTGATTTAATATTCCACCAATAATTCTGTCTTTGATCAGACTGTCCCTCAAATCGCCAAATTCGCATAAGGCACTTAATTTTTTTAACTCCGTCAAAAAAAAATGCAAAATTTTCACCACTTTTTTGATTTCTTGCAAAAAATAAATGTCTTTCGACAGTTTCATTTACTTTCGGCATACAAAAATTTTCAAAAGCTTTATACACTACAGTTAACTTTTTCTTTTGTTCTTCAGTAAATCCAAACGTGTTGAATTTTTCAATAGCTTCTTTTCCTGCTACATGAAGAACAGCAATGTTTCATTCATCTGATTTACTTTCAAGGTCTGTCGCCTTCAAATAAATTTCAAATTCTTGACACCAATGTTTCCAATTTTCTTTAACGTTACCTTCGAAGGAGAGTGCCGTCAACATTCCTTCCATTGTGCAATTTGTTTCAGCCTCTGTCGAGCGATTTTCTTCTTCACTTGAATCTTCACGTTCAAGTTTTTCCTCGATCTCACTGGTAGTCCTCTTTTGTTTCCCGTCGCTCATTTGCCTTGTGACAAATTTGTCCGATCTATATTACCCGAGGGTGTGCATAGATACGAGAATTCTAACCATGTCCTACAAACTGCGCCATATAAAGTTGTTTGTAGGTTTTGTGAAATGAAGAGGGTCTCTTTATGTCTAATGTGTATTTAATAAAATAGACTTGGTATTGAGATGCATGTACATCGTTCGGGACGCCAACTCAATGTGTGTTGCTCGAGCGGCGAGCGCGCCAAGAGAGAGACAGTGGCGTAGAACAGTAGCGCCATCTGACACTCTTTATACGAGGAATTCGGATCAAATTGTGAATTATCGAGTTAGTAGGATTGAACGTAAACGGCATCTATTGCCCTTTAAAGGATTAAATGACCGCTAAGGTATATTTCGGGAAACATATGAGATTAAACATTATCATTTCGCTTTTCTTGAATAGAATTTAATAGTCTTTTTACTTTATGACATTTTTATGGGACTGAATAGGTAAGAGCCCACTATTTTAGTATAGGATTTAGTTGCAACGAAATAATATAAAATATATTACATGGGTTGAAATGGTATTGAGTCCAATTTCACAGATGACGATTATTACTCACTCCGAAATTGGTATGAATGGGAGGTGCTCTTTATACGAGGTAGCCGGATCAAATTGCGAATTCTCGAGGTACTAGGATAAAATGTAAACTGTACCTATTGCATTTTAGAGGATTAATTTACCTGGAAAGTAAATTTGGTGCAACATATGGAATGAACAGTATCATTTCTAGGTATTTAAATTGGACTTGACAGTTTCTTTAGCTTGGGTAATTTTTGATAATTATATATAGATAAGGATATAATTGCAACAGAATAATGTAAAATATATAGGTTTAAATGGTATGGTGATCAATTTCACAGATGACGATTTTATACTTACTCAAAAATTGGTATGAATGGGAGGTGCTGTGAAATGACGGTGCCTGTGAAATGGGTCTGAATAGGAGGTGTTCCTTACATGTGGTAACCGGTTCAAATTGTGAATATTCTAAGTATTAGGGTTAAACGTGAATTACAGCTATTGCGCGCGGATAAAATAATTTAAGGTTTGAGAAATATTCCAGTTAATGTTTAGTACGAATATTCTACATTAAATTATAACTTTTCTAATTTTCCAATTGAGTGGCTATTCGGAATAAGGGGATAATTCAAAAATGTTCATTTTCAGATAAATAAAAAACATGTAATAACTTTCGACTAATATAATTAAACGGGACAAAACTTTTTGATATCAAGTTTTTAATAAATAAAATACATTTAATAAATATTGTTGTTGTATTAGCATACAATAAAAAAGTTGTTAGGAATTTAAGAAATTGAATTATCCCTTAATTTCGAAGATTGATGAAGTTTTAATAAAATGATACAGCAAAAATCTGGCAAAACATATTGATTCAACTTTATTATGATCCTTTATCATAAATAATATAAGAAAAATCTTATTATAGTATTTTTGTGAAAAAAGTATATATGTTTGAAAAGTGTAATTATTATGTTCTAATTTTTTGATTTTATATTTTTATTATAGAAGTAAATAAACAAACTATTTTTATAAACTAAATAAACAAACTATTTTTCTGCTGTCACTTACATATTAAAGTTTATTTATAATAGTGTGATTGGAAATTTCTGAATAAGGGTATAAGTCGATTTAAACCCTTTTTCCACATATCAATATTATTTTTATGATAAAATGCATGTTTTCATTTATAAAATTTTACTGAAAGATACGTAATGGTCCACAAATTTAATTTCTTTAATAATAGGAAAAAGGGTATAAGTCGACGTAATATCATGTACCACACACCCCTCAATTGGTCTTAATTGAACTAGATATAAGTTGAATAATAATTTTTATTTCTTTTGTATCGGTTTTTAATGCCCCGAAATAATATACCATATGTATCATACAGGTTAAAATGGTGTAATGTCCAATTTGGCAAAGAATAATTCGTGGAATTGAAAACGTTTTAAAAAGATTTTCCTCATATGAATTTGTAACTGAATTAAATTCGGATTTAAAAAGAAATAAAATTTAATTACCCTTACGAAAATCGGCTGCAGCGGTGGCTGCAGCTTTATTGCGAAAAAAAAACTACCCAATAACAGTTGTACTTGAATACAATTTATTACTAAGGATAACATCCGGTACAAGTAAAAAAATAATCGGAAACAATAAAGTATTAAAATTACCACACCTTATACAAAATCATCATTCATCTAAATCGCACAGTAACGTAGCAAAAGAGAACAGAGAAATAGAGTCGGTGAAACGGAATCATTTTTCACGATCATTAATAACACTTTAAGGTGTTTTCCTCTTTTTTCATTCGCTTTATTGAATTCTGCACCACAAACACACGAGCACCAACGACTACACAAACTGCATCAGAAATTTTTCCAGCTTTGAGTTGCCTCCAAATCCATCATATACAATTGAAGAATCTTTTGCTCGAGAATTCTGAAATAATAAATTTTTCAATTAATTACACCCTTATACTACCTTCTATACATCTGTTATTGTGACGCGTAATTATTCTCGGGGAATAATTCGCGTCGTTGCGAGCAACAACGAGACGAGCGCGGCTAATTAGTTTAACTGCCGCGCGCGAGGGAGGAAAGCACCTACCGGTGGTGCTCCCATGCCTAAGCATGAGAGCGAGAGAGAGAGAGATCTGGTGCGATCGGCGAGAGCGTGCCAACCCCGAAAAAGCTCAAGAGAGAGGCCGCAGCTACGAACGGCAACGTACGTACGCCAATCGATTTCGAATTTTGACGCGAGGTATTGGGATTGCGAGGAGGAATAGTTTTGCGTGGGTGTTTCACGAGGGACTGCGGTTAGTGTTGTGAGAGTGTATGACACAGTGCAGGTACGAATTACCTTGTGTGACGCATCGAGCTAGGGGAGTTATATCAACCCCTTTCCCCCCGATTACTCCATCAGCAGCGGTGTGCGAAAGGGTAACCGACTTCCCTCGACTGCTGAGTTGCGTGGTGAGTGGACCGGCCGGCCACTCACGAGAGAAAGAATAGGAGCAAGGAGTTTCGCCCAGGAGCACTCCTTGCACCAAGTAAGTAGCATTATATTGCGAGTGCGGTAGGCGATATAATTCGTGCGAGCGTTCGGATACGAATTCCGAACGTTCATTCATATCTTCTTTCTCTCTCTCTCATACTCGCACGATTGCGAGTGTAGTCGCTGTGCACCGTCATAGTGCTACATATTTCTTGTAGGTCGCGCAAGTAAACACGCGCCGGCGTGTTTACGTCGGAGACACGACAAGTCTCCGAGTATAGCCAAGCTATACACGCGCCGAACCGAATATAATATTCACCGTAAAGAATATTCGAACGTCCGATACGCTCGGCGTTCTGTTGGAATTTCAGATAGAAACATTTAAATTGAAGTGTGCGAGTTTGACGGCAACGGCAGGCGCGCACACACTAACATCTCGTGTATCTTTGTATTTTTGATTTATTTTTCGTAGACGAATAAACGTTGTCATTACAGTTTATTCGTCCAGTACTTTACTTATTACAAATTTCCCGTGTGCGAGCCCCGATTACCGCCACTCTCTGCGGGACTTGCAGCATTCAGATATACACACGCATGTGATATACACACGCACAAGATACACCGAGAACGAGAGAAGTGAGAGCATGGAGCTCTCACGATGTAGCAGGCCGCGGCAACTCGTGGTTTGAGTGCCGTCGGACGTACTCGGTACGGCTCGGGGTAAGTAACTGGCTGCCAAGTTACCCCACAAAATACCCTGTTACATTATATATAGTTTCTATAAGTATTTTATATTCTTTTATAAATTATATCTACCTTTAACACTGTATCTGATTTCTTAGAAGAAATCAACGTTCAAATCAGCTGATTATCACCTGAAAATCATACAAAATCAAACAACTTATATGGTGATTCCTTTGTACTTAATTTTGATTTGATCAGGCTGACCAAATTAATGTAAAAAGATTGTAAGACGATAAAAATATATTATTAGATTTATAATCTTTTAATTAGTTTTCTTAAAAAAAATGAAAATTAAGAATGTTAAAAATATTTGTTGCAATTAATAAATTTATTCCATCAACAAAAAAAATATATGAGTAATAATCTCAAAACATAATACAAGTTTCGACATTTTTCAAAATTTTAGAACATTCATCAGGTTTGTAATGAAATCATCTTATAGTCAGGCTAGCCAAATTAATGTAAAAAGATTGTAAGACCGATAAAAATATTTTATTAGATTTATAATCTTTTAATTAGTTTTCTTAAAAAAAAATGAAAATTAAGGTTAAAAATATTTGTTGATATTAATAAATTTATTCCATCAATAAAATAAATGTATGAGTAATAATCTCAAAAAATAATTCAAGTTAATAAAAAGATGTTTAATTTATTTCTAATAAATGCTTGTCCACTCTGAATAGTGAAAACTG
>UELU01100743.1:0-16489 GCA_900490025.1 Megastigmus dorsalis | reverse complement strand
TTCGATCCTGACGTAATACACTAAACCCATTGATCTGAATGAGTCGATCATCGACGACTGGGCCAAGCCACAACTCGGCGATCCCGAACAGATGATAGGACGGATTATTGCGAAGAAATTGACGGACTTGCTCAACGTGAGCCCTAATTGAATTCACGTTGAGAAAGCCAGCTCTCAGTCCCCTCTCTTTCACCTCACCAGCAACTCCCCGCTGGAGTCATGCGGAATTAACAGCCGCGCCACTAGTATTGGGATGGCCGCTCCCGACCTCAACAGGATTTTGAGGAATGGAGCGCCCATGCCCTCTACAGTAGGCATCGGCAATCACCCACAGATCCGCAGCGGAGGCAAAAGTATGCGCGCGCTCACCAACCTTCCTCCTGACCAAGAAACTGCCACCACTATGCCAGACGTATCTGAAGCCAAGAGTAGACGCTAATTGTTTTAAGCTTAAAAATTCCCTGTATACTTCCGGTTGTAACAATTCGTTGATGTAGATCTTACGATCTGGCAAGCGGCTCACAGACTCAGAGCCAAGAGTAAACCGTTAAATCGCGTACACTCGGTCTGGCGTAATTGAGCCGTTTATGTGCCTCGTAGGCCTTGCCAAGCAGTAGATGCAAACGTCTCAGCCAAAGAGCACGTAAATAAGGCGTTGCGCTACCGGCCTCTCCAAAAATATCGTTGCATTTACGGCCCCTTAATTTAGATGCTGGTGGGATGAGCATGTTGCGTGCACCCGGAGTAGAAAGACGCAGGACAATCCCCCTTGTGTTCGGCCGGCCTGCAGCAGCAGCAGTTTCAGCTGCGGGCAGATTTGCTGGGAGCCACTCGCGAATGCCTATGATTGAACCAAGAAGTAGTGGAAGCTGTAACGCGGCGAGCAGACGGGCCGACAAGGAGGCGGTATCAAGCGCGATTGTGCGAGGTAGCCCTGACAAGAGGACCTCACAGGTGTCCGGCTCTGCGTGCGAGGGAGTAGAAGCACTACGCGCAGCTTCGGCGCTCTCGAGCTCTCGCACACGCGACGCGAGCGAGGAAACCTCCGCACGAGTCACTTTTATGTCGTTTCGAAGTTGTGTTTTTAATTCGGACATCTCTCGCTGTATACTAGCTGTGATGGTACTAGTGCGAGAAGAGCTGAGAGATGTGGTTAGCTCAGATGCCCACTTCGTGAACCACTCCGGCGGCCGCTCACAAATGCTGGACCAAGGTACAGTTGGAGATTCTGTGACAATCTCGCTTTCTCGTTGTTTCGTAGCTTGCAACACAGACGGAGAGATGGGCGAACCAAGCCTCTTCGCTGAGCCACTGACAGCCGTAACTGTGGCCTCGTGAATTATATTAGATGAGAGAGGGACAGAGTCGCGGGGAGGCACTAAAAGAGGGGGTAGCCGCGATTGGCTGAGGGGCGCAGTTCGTGCAGAGCTCGAGGCATAGCAATGCACACCTCTCGACGATACCAGTATATCTGACGAACAGCAGTCTGAGTGAACCAGCTTGTTGCAGCCGATGCAAGGCAGCGCTTGGCCCGTTTGCCTAGTGACTGGTTTGTGGCAAATAGGACACTTGACAGGTTGCTTCTTTATCATAACGATAAACGAAGCATAGTTATACCCACGAAAAAGTGATATTGGTGGGACTGGGGGATACCATTAATCAATGCTGGATGTATCCACTCCACCAGATAAAAGTTTATTGCGGCCATGCAAGGCTGATGTAGCATAGAAAATATAAAAGATGTGGAATTTTTCCCGACACGGAGGTACATGAGAGCGCGGTCATATATGTAGCCCATTTCGTGCCCCTTCTCACGCGTGTCGCGGTTTTGGCCGTCGCCACCTAGCGGGGGCCCTCGCAACAGGATGCGTCTGGTGCCATCTAATAGCCAGAATGAGAGATCATGGACTCAGGAAAGTTGGTCAAGCAGAAAGTTTCAAAGAGGGCGATAAAGGCTACGACGCATGAAACCTGTGTGAAAACTGCGCAGGCGCTAAGTAGTGCGGTGAAGGACGCAGCGAAAAATTGAGGCAGTGTAGCTAATCTTGAAGATGGAAATTTTGAAAATTTAGGGCAGGGCTGCCAGTTTTCAACAAAAGAAGCCGGCGTTTTGTGAGCTCGAACCCTAACCTCGAAAGTCGAGTGGGCCGAGAAAAACTTAAAAGTACTCACTTTCACGGCCAAAAAACAGCCCACCTTCAATGTCACGAGCAGCCGAGCATCCAACGATGAGAATGCCACACCTACGTCCTTCCCGATGAAAAAGCGTCGTTGATTTGGCCAGAACCGCGGCGAGCAGCAACCAGACGAACCGCCAATCCAAGAGAGAGAGAGGGAGAGAGAGATTGATTGATTGATTGATAAACATTTATTGGGACCGAGAGGTATAACCCCATTTGGCCCAGTTGTTGTATAATACAGATGTAGAAATAGAAATAACATATAATATAAAAACAATAACAAAAATAAAAATTTAAAAAGTTTAAATTTAAAAAATAAAAATATGCTCTCAATGAATTAAAAGAATTTAATAAATTGTATGTAGCATCTTGTGCCTCTTGAAGAATAAACTACGTCCAAGATCTTCGCACTCCTGTGCCATCGTGATGGAGCGGCCCCGTGCACTCGCTGTAGCCTATGGTGGCAACGGCCATTCGAGGCCCTCGTTCGTGACCCTCTGCCCCCAGTCATCTCGGTCACGTTGCAGCAGCTCGTCGCATAGGTCGGCCTTGTATCTCGCGACGTTGATGATATTGAAGGGCGGTGGCGTGAAAGAGTTCATGATGTTGGAGGCCGTAATAGTGAAAGAACGTCGCCAAGCTTCCGTCCTTGGAGCTGCAAAAGTGAGAACTCTGGGGGCAGACGGTTTGAGGAGTGAGCGTACACATCAACGTTCATAGGCTGGAACTTAGAGGCCAGATAGGCTGGGTTTCGGTGAGCCATGATGTTAAACGCCAGTGAGCCTATGAAGAGCTCACGGTGCCTGGCAGCAGAGAGCCAGCCTAGGCTAATGCGGTGCGGTGTAACATGTCTTCGCCAAGGAACGCTACCAAAAACGAAACGCACGCACGCATTAAGAGCTCGCTCAATCTTGGTGCTGCGAGTTTTGTCTACGTCATTGTAGACAGCACAGGCGAAAACAAAGTGAGGGAAGACCAGGCTCTCAACCAGGCTCTTTTCGAGTGAGAAGGAGAGTGAATGGCGGTAGTGCCGAAGGGAGCGCAGGGTGCCAAAGACACGGCCTACGAGTTAATTCACGTGGGGCGCCCAGTTGAGAGTGGGGGTAATGAGGACACCAAGATTTATAATTTGGGAAGCGTATGGGATGTGAACCCCGAGAATATGGACTTTAGGTATGCCTTCGAGATCTATGCGAGAGGTGAAAGCCTCGCTCCCCAAAAGCATAACCTTGGTCTTCCCGAGGTTCAGAGGAAGGCCATTCTCGGCAGCCCAAGCAGCCACAGCATTTGCGTCATGAGTGATCTTCTCGATACCCTTGCGTAGTTCGGCTGGTGGAAAAGAGTAGTAGATCTGGGTATCGTCTGCAAAGATCATGTGTTCTAACACGCTCAGCACTGAGGGAAGGTCGTTGATAAGCACTATGAAAAGTAAAGGGCCGAGAGCGCTCCCCTGCGGAACGCCCGCCATAACCCTCATCCACTCAGGTGTTGAGTCACCCGAGTCTACTACCGTCTGGAGCCTGTCATGCAAATATGCATAAAACCACGCGAGGGTCGCGTTCGAGCACATCATGCGCCTTAGCTTTTGGAGGAGAAGACCGTGGGGGACCATGTCGAACGCTTTGGGGAAGTCAAACAGAACAAGCGCAGTTATCATGTGCTTATCTATTGCTCTACTAACGTCGTCAAGGACCCCCAGGAGCGCTGTTTGAATGCTATGACCCCTGCGGATACCCTAATGCCGAGGGTCAAGAAGACCAGACGATTCGAGGTGGCGAGAGAGTTGCAAGTGGGCCACTCGCTCAAGCGCTTTAGATACCTCGCAAAGCATCGCTATGGGGCGAGTGTCCGACATCGAGGAAATAGTAGCCTTCTTTGTGAGAGGTGCGAGAAAGGCTTGCCTCCATAGTACGGGAAAAGAAGAGGACTCGAGCGAGTGATTGAAAATGGCTGTAATAGGTGCAGTAAGAGTGTGAGCCACAAGCTTCAGCATTTGAGAAGAAATTCCGTCTGGTCCTATCGAGCGAGAAGCAGACCCGTTTATGGCGCGCAAGGCAATCTGCTGTGACACCGCGGAAAACCCAAAGAAGTTAGCAGTCTCTGAAGGAACTGCGTCGCGCATAGACAATAGAATTCGCTCGAAAGACTCAGGCGAGGGCGAGGCAAGGTGAGCAGTAACGCTCGCGTAGTGGCGATTTAGGTCCGTACACGAGAAACAGCTGAAAGGCAACGCTCGAACGGAGCCGCAGACCCCCATGCGCCTCAGCTCAGCCATTTAGTCGTTGCATCCAGTGCCCCGTCAAGCCTATCGGCGACATAAGTGTTTTTCGTGGTATCCAATTTGTTACAAACAGCGCTGCGGAGTGCCTTGAAGCGCATATAATCTACGATCGTACCCGATCGCTTGGCCACACGATAGCATCTATCTCAGTTCCTCATTAAGTCACGGATTTCGCCAGAGACCCACGGCTTCTTTGCAGACGAAAGCAGGACTTCATGAACCGGTGCAATGTCGTCGAAGGCACTACCTATCACATCCGGGAGATCACTTGTAAGTTTATTAAAATTAGAACTAGAAACAGGTACAGAGAAGTTTGATGGGACGAGACAGTTTGTGGAATTTTGAAAATTTAGATCAATCGAATCCATCGAGTCAATCGAATCAATCGAATCTGCCGCAAAGGCGCTATTAAAGTCCGTACTGAGAGAATTTAGAAGTCTATCAGGTTGGATGCGTTTCAAAGAGCGTGTAAAGATCGATTTTTGTGAGTGAGATGGGGTTGAAAATTTAAAACTAATACTAATGCTGTCTTGCCCCGCGATGAGCGGTGATGGTGATTTACGATAAGATAAAACGGCTGCAGAGTCATGTACAATAAAAAGGTCTAGCCAAGTGTGGGACACGTGGTTGAGACTAATGGCATGGTGAGTGGGTTCGGAAGGAACCAAATGTAGTGAGAGTGTCGATGAGGTCGTGCATATGTCGAGAGGCGGCATCGTCGACGCTCATATTACAGTTAAAGTCCCCCGTGATAATTACATTAGTGTAGGTAGATAGAAGAGTGGACATAGTGTTAAAAAACTGATCTGCAAAGGCCGCTCGAGGGCGCCTGTAAACAACCGCAAACAGAAGAGTTTTATTTCCATGGGTGAGCTCTAGTATGAGAAATTCGGGAGAATTTGTAAAGGCTCGGGCGAAGCTAGTATCTTGACTTGGAAAATGTCACGTATGTATACGCCAACGCCCACCTTCCTTGCCTACTCTGTCGTTTCGAAGGAAATTGTATCCGGGTAAATGAATTATGGCGTCGGAATCAAGGTCGGTGAGGAAAGTCTCGGTAGTGGCTAAAATATCACACGCATTGTCCGCAACGTACGCCTCGAGAAGTGTGAAATGTGATTTTAATCTATTCACATTAATGTGAAAAACATTCAGTACATTACAATTTATAATAGTCCGAGGATCACTCGGTTTCGGGGAGTGCGGCAGATTCGCTATTCTTCATGAGTTACGAGGAGTCGGTTGGAGAGCCGCCAAATCCGTCTCATTGAAAACTGGTATGAGAGGACCAGAGGGCGATGCTCTCATGTGTACGATGAGATTTCGAACGGAGGGTCTGGCGTAATTTAATTTCTTCTGAGCCCCGTAGGCTTTACCGAGGAGCAGATAAACGCTTTTAGGCCAGAGTGCTCGCAGAAAGAGAGTCGATCCACCACCCTCGCCCAAGATCTCCTCGCAACGCCGGCCCTTTAACTTTGCCGCCCGAGAGATCACCAAGTCAGGCGCGCGTGGAGAGGAAAGACGCAAAACAAGACCACGGACCGTGGAGGCACCCGTGTTAGATAATGCAGTCGCAGATGCAGCCGCGGGCACGCCAGCTGGGAGCCGCTCTCGGGTAAGGAGAATGAAACCCGCTATGAGTGGTAGCCGAAGAAAAGCAAAAAGGCGGCCCGCGAGCACTGTGTCATTCAGCGACACTGTGCGAGGTATGCCCGTAATGAGCACCTCGCAAGCGTCCGCGCTTTCACTCGATGTGATTTGGGAGCCTCGCGATGCCTCGGCATTTTCGAGGGCCTGAATGCGCGATGTGAGTGTCGAGACAACCGCGCGCGTCTCGTTCATTTCCGCTCTGTAAGCCGTCGCCCATGTGGAGAACCACGCTGGCGGCAGATCCCCCATGATGGTCGCGGTTAGATGTATACCGGTTTCGTGCCCAGTCTCACGCGTGTTACGGAATTTGCCGTCGTCACCTAGCGGGGAACCTCGCAACGAGATGTATCTGGTGCCATCTAAGAGCCGCAATGAGGTAACAGAAACACAGAAAAGTCGATCATGCAGGAAAGTCTATGCTAAAACCCGCACGAGAACTGCGCAGGCGCTAGTCAGTGCGGTGAAGGACGCAGCGAAAATTGAGGCGGAATAGCCAACCTTTAGAAGCGAAATTTTGGGCAGGACTGCCAGTTTTCGACTAAAAAAGCAGACGTGAGTGAACTCGAGACCTAACCTCAAAAGTTGAGGGGGCCGAGAAAAACTTAGTGAGTACTCACTTTCACGGTCAAAAAACAGAGAGAGAGAGAGAGAGAGAGAGAAAGAGAGAGGATAACGGCTTCGCCGTTCGAACGGCCGACCGAAAGTAAGTGCGACTTCTCTTCTCGCGGACGGTCATCCCGTCGTAAAAGCCAGTGTGGACGCACACTGGCCGTCGGAGGCGCGAATAATACAGGTTACTCGTCGAAGAGTAGCCTGTACATGAGAAGCGGCGCCGGAGCTTGTAAGCCACGAGCCGAACTTCGTGGCAGCTCCGGAAAATTGCGCGCGCGTGCAAGCGAACTCGGCCCGTTATTCGCGGTTGTAATTTTGATTTTGTAATCTTGAACTTTGTATTCGAGTCACATTTCGAAGAAAATATTTGATCATTTATATTGTTTAACCAAGTGAGGGTCATTTCGTGACCTCACTCATATCCTTTTTCCCCGCCCGAACGAATACCGCCCTCGCCGATCGTGGCGAGCTGGCCGGAATTGTTAGCCCAGAAAGCCGTTCAGCTTCGCGCTTTCGCGAATCCTTTACAGCACACGAGAGAGGCTGCGCGAGCAGCTGTCTCTCACACACGAAAAGCCGAGAGCAAAACCTCTCGGCGTTGGTTTCGGCATCCGGCGTTGAACGGAGGTGCGATCGCACTAGCAGCTGCCGCTCAGCTGTAACACGCCGTCCCGCCAGGACAAGTCGCCCTGGCCGTTGCGCAACCCCTAGCCAGGACCCCGGTACTAATGGCGCCCCAAACGTGTGGGAAACCGCGGGGAAACTCCGGAAAATTTTTAAAATTCTAAATTAAATTAAAATTATTTCGCAGGAAGCGAATATAATAAGTGCCGAAGCACTCGCGAACGGGCCGAGTATACGGAAAATTTTCGTGTGCGTTTACAGACCTCGAAGCTCAAAAGTAAACACACAAATGTACGCCGTCGCGCAAGGTGATCGACGAAATTGTCGGTTCGCCGTCTTTCTGCGATCAGCTACCTCTCGCGTCAATATAATATATTATAATACTCGACATAAAATTATAAGAGGCCGAGCAACTTGCAGAAGACACAAACACTCACGCACACGCGAGAGGGAGCAAGGGGGCGGCCGGAGCCATAGAAGGCTTGGAAGGCCACAGTTAAAACAAATTGTTTAAACAGTAAATAATTTTCTTCTTCGGAATTTTTTTTTTAATTTATAAATTTGTCTCCAAAATTATTTTTACTCAAAACTTTTTTTTTGTTTAAACAATTTTTTTCAAAAAATTATTTTTTTTTCAAATTTTCAACATTTCTTCAGAAAGTTATTCTTTTTTTAGATTTTCAAGCCGTTTTCGGAAAAATTAATTTTTGTTTCAGTTTTCGATATTTTTCCAGAAAAATTTGTTGTTTTTACTCTTAAGCCCTTTTTCGGGAAAATCGTTTTCTTCCTAGTCTTGAGCTGTTTTACTGGTTTTCGACGATTTTCCCTTAAAAATCGACTGTTTTAAATTTTGAGTTTTCTCCCGAAAATTAGGTTTTCAGTCGGTTCTATTCATTTCCTTGAGAAAACCGAACGAATTCGATTTTCCCCCCCCCCCCCCCCCCCGGAAAACGTAAATCGCAGAAAGACGACTACCAGCGAGGTAAAAACCGACAACTTCGGTTAGCTCTTGCCACCTGATATACGAGCTCCTCTATACGGGCGGCTCTAAAAGTCCTCGAAAGGACAACTCAAAAAAGTTTAAGGAAAGAGCACCTTGTAAGCGGAAAACCCTTGCGCACGGTCAGCGAAGAGTCCCCAAGAGACTCAAACGAGTGCAAATAAAAACAAGGTCCCTGAGGAGGAGCCGGAGCGGGCTCGAAACGTCGGACATGTTTGGGTGGTGGGGGGCGGTCAGATTGTCCTTTACTAACAAAAGTTTATTTCAGGGTTAAATATAACTTTATTTCAGATTCTTCGGAGGTGATTGTAAACAAGGGCAATCTGATTGCCCATGAATATCGATAGAAAGATCTTTGTAAGTTTATAGTAGAGTACAGTCGACATAAGTAATAATTTTAATGAATAAAAACAAGACAAGAAGATAGTAGTAAAAAGAAAACTAGATATGGGAAAACAACTGGAACTAGCGGTTGAGGAGTACATCCTCAATCTCAACAACAGGGAGCTCCAGGAGCATCTAGAAACACTAGAGCTCACCGTGTCAGGATCCTGGCTAAGAAAAGCCAGCCGGCTGCATCAGTGGCTGCTGGGTAATTACACGGCAGAGGACTTCGTAGCGTGTAAGGAGTCGGAAAATCCCATACAGAGAAGAAGGGAAAAACGCTCCACGCTGATTACCAGCCAAAGAGAGCCACAAGAAGATGCAGAGAATGACACACAGATGCCTGGCCCATATCTGCCAGTAGAGCTCGCATCGGACAGGAGAGTAGTGGAAAACCTCAATGCCACAGCTCCATGGCCAAATCCGCCAACGGTGAGCACGCACGCCACCGATGAAGATGGCAGTGAGATCAGTCAAAGGTCACGAAGATACGACTGGCTCACGCTAACTGCCACAGATGGCTCGGTATTTCAGGTCCCGCCAGACTTCTTGTTGTGTCTGGCAGACCTTATATCAAAGGTGCGAACCCTGACGGAAAAGGTCAAAGATGTGTCTCGAGCACCACCAGCATCGAGTACAAGAGTGGAGCCTGAAAGGACGAGACAAGTCTACTTTCAGGACCCCTTCACCTGCCATTACGACAATATGCCGAATCAAATAAATGAGGCGAGCTCACCGAGGACAGGGTTCGAGAGTAACCGCCTCCACCCAAACCTGCCACCGGGTGACCAGCCGGGGCAGCGTGTACCAAGTCTCGGCAGAGGCTTAGAGGACACGAGGCACGGGAATGCCTACACCACAACTGCCAAGGATACAGGCGCTCCGGCCAACGAAAGGCCTACAGGAACACACAGGCATCCAGCCGAACCAATTCCACCGCAGAGAGGAACCAGCCCCAGCAGACGAGGGAACGACACGCGCCACTGGGGCGGAAATGGAACTTCTCAATGGAGCCGAGCCTCGGGAACACCCAGAGACATCGGCAACATGGTAAGGACATGGCAAGTCCGATTCTCTGGCGAGAAAAGCCAGAGCATCGACATATTCCTCGGTCGGGTAGAAGACTGCCGCGCCTCAGCGAACGTATCAGATGAGGAAATACTAGCAGCGCTGGCAGAGCTCCTCACTGGTACGGCTGCCACTTGGTACCAGAACGAGAGGGACAAGTGGACCAGCTGGGCAGATTTCACTGCGGCAGCCCAACGCTGGTATGGTACCAGCCAGCGTTACCAGAAACGTCTGGCGGCATAAGCCAATGCCAGAAGGCAAGGGCCAGACGAGCCGGTACGGGATTACCTCACTTGTCTGATTGGCATTATGAGGAAACTGAAACCAATCCCGGACCAAACAGCGCAGCTCGACATGCTGTATGGCATTATGCTGCCGCAGCTACAACGGCAGGTGAAGAGGAGAGAATGTGACTCCGTAGACACACTCCTCATGTTAGCTGCGGACGCTGAGCAGACCATCGAGAGCGAGCAGACCTTCAGGTTGCCGCCTAAGGCAGAAGCGACGATATGCCCTGAAATGGCCTATAAAAGGCCAACCCCACCGCATTCCGACGCCAAAGTGGCCGCAGCCGCCGTGACTCCGCCGAGCGCCGCAGAACCAGACTGAATCCAGCAGATATCCAAGCTGATAGATGCCAAACTGCAAGCGGCCCTGCAGAAAAGCCGGAGCACGGCAAACACTGACCCAACGAATGGACGAGAGGGCCAATCCGGAAGGAAAAGCCCACCCAGAAGGGATGAGAGGAACAACAGAACGGGACGCCGAGACAGCGAAGAAAGAAAGGGCAGAGAACGCCCTAGGTTCGACCCCAAAGGACCCTTGCGCTGTCACGGCTGTAATAGGCTGGGGTACATGAAGAAGTACTGGCCAGACTGTTCGGGAAACTGGACGAGGGCCGGATAGAGGGGGTCTCTACCACGCCACCCAAACCCATCGCCCCACCACCTGCCGAGCTGGGACCTAGAAGGGCCCCGGTAGAAAGCTTGAGCATATACAGAAGGATACAGCCTTACAGCTACCGGCAGAAGTTCCCAGAAGGGATGAAAATGGGCCAAAATATCGTCCCGAAGACGAAACCCCATGGTGGCTCCAGGTGGAAATCGGAGACTACCGGCTCAGAGCGCTTTATGATCCAGGAGCCTCGAGCACAGTCATGGGTCCAGTAGGTCTCCAGATACCAGCCAGTCTAGAAAGACGCCTCCTCCAGACAGAAGTCGGAGAGGTTAGACTGGCAGATGGAAGAAGGAGTCCATTGTGCGGTCACGTACTCTTACCTTTAAAGCTAAAAGGCTTGACGAGGGATGTAAGAGTAGCGATCCTGCCCGGCCTCGACGAAGAATGCTACGTTGGAGTGAACTTCATCAGAGCATTTCGAGCCGTGTTGGATCCGGACACTGACCAGCTACTCCTGAAGGAGACCGGAGCATACGCCCCATTAGAGGTGGCCGCCATAGGAAGTGGTCTGGCCGCGCTGGCATCGCTAGGAGTGGCAGACGTATCCAAAGAGCAACTGGCACAGCTAGAATCGCTGTTGGACGAAGTATTCCCACCGAATGAGGGACCTTTTGGCTACACCCACCTTGCCGAACACAACATAGATGTCGGGACGGCGAAACCGATAAAGCAGAAGTATTATCCAGTTTCGCCGAAGGTGGAGGAAGAGATGCACCGGCAAGTCGCCGAGATGCTAGCCAAGGACATAATAGAAACCTCATCCAGCAGCTGGTCAAGTCCCATAGTGATAGTAAAGAGGGAAAACGGCAAATACAGATTCCGCATTTATTTCCGGAAAGTCAATGCAGTGACAAAACTGGACGCCTATCCCCAACTTCATATGGACCACATCCAGAGGAAGCTACGCCGAGCAAGATATATCTCCGCACTAGATCTCAGCGCGGCATACCACCAGATCAGACTGACGGAACAGTCGAGACCCATCACGGCCTTCACAGTGCCAGGTATGGTTCTATACCAATTTAAAAGAATGCCGTTTGGACTGTGTAACGCAGGAGGGTCGTTTCAGAGATTTATTGACCAACTCATAGGCCCAAGCATGGAACCATTCGCTTTCGCTTACCTGGACGACATAATCATAGTCTCGGAAGAATTCGAGGACCACCTGCGTTACCTTAAACTCGCACTGTAGAAACTCAGTGAGGCAGGATTAACGATCAATCGCGAGAAGAGCGTAGGGTCAGACCAGATCCAGCCAAGGTAGAGCCGATAAAGAATTATCCATCTCCGAAAAACCTTAGGCAACTCTGGCGCTTCATGGGCATGGCTTTGTGGTATCGCAAGTTCATGAAGGAGTTTGCGACGATCTCCCTAAATACGGCGACACAAAGCTCGACTTGAGCCAGCCCAGCACTGCTCAACTACGATAGGCAACCAATGCCGCCAGGCACTTCCAGAAGAGAACAGGACACGTTAGTAGCCGAGAGCCTCGAGAAGTCGAGGATAGAAGAGTGGCAGAAAAGGATGGACGACCTACAGGAATCACTAAACGAAGCCGCCAGCCGAGAAGCCCAGACATGGCCCAGAGTGTCAGAAGAGAGCCTACATTTAAAACAGGGGAGCAGGTCTGGAAGAGGAACCGAGTTCTTTCTTCGGCCGCGCACGGCATAGCGGCAAAACTGACCCTTAAGTAGTCCGGCCCATACCCTATAACAATCATTAGAGGCTCCAACTGCTATTAAATGATAGACGCCGATGGTCACGTGGACGACAATGTCCACGCAAAAGATTTGAAACCATACATCGGAGGGCAAGATCCAGAAGAAGATGGCGAGGGAGAACCACTACCACCGAGGGAAGAAGAGGTGATGAGCGACCCGCCAATAGCGTGCGGAACAAGTCCAGAGTCGAATTCTGTTGACAACAACACTCCCTGCGAGGAGCTATCGTTACAACCTCAACCTGTCGCGAACACATCAACGCGTCCAACGAACCCCGAGCAGCCCACGGTCCGAAAACGAGGTCGGCCCCCAGGGACGAAAAAGCGCCCAGGGGCAATCGAACCCCCAGTATCGCCAAGGCGGCTAAGAAACCGTGCGCCGCATCGGGAATAAGATGTGGTTAACCTGAGATAACCTAGGTTTTTGTGTTTTCTTCCCCACAGATGAGCTTCACCATCACGCGCCAGCAGCTAGACGAGCTGATGGCCTCGCCCATCGGCCACCACCTGGAGCACCCGGTGGTGGTCGAGCTGCTGGAGACGGCGATGGACGCCCTGCGGGAGAAAGAAGAAGAGCTCCGCCAGGACGACGCGGAGAGGCGCAAACAGTCCTCGGTAGTCATCGAGGAGACTCACGGAGAGAGAGCCACCGCGCCGTCCTTTGGCGTAGCTCGAGGCTCGCAGGAGGAGCTCTCCGAACTACCAAGGGGAGCTATTCCGGCGCCGGCTCCACCAGCGCCAGGGGAGGAGACCAAACCCCTGGCGAGCGGCGTGAAGGATGCAGCCTCGCAGACAGAAGAGGAGAACCTCTGCGCGCAGCCTCCCCAGCTAAGGACGACCCACACCACCACCACCAAGGAGGGAGACTCCGCCGCGGTGCCGGCTGAGAAGCCCTCGGCCTCAAAGGAGGAGGGTGCCACGCCACGGCTCACCCCACTGGAGAGCAATTGGCAGCGCGTGGAGACCGCGCTCAGCGAGGCCCGGACCAAGCTCCGGGAGGCCACCAGGCTCGAAATAGAAGCTTTCGCAGCTCTCGACGCCTTCGTCAAGAACTTTTCGAGCGGCGAAGAGAGGGCCGGCCGGTGGATCTCCCTGGTGCAGAAACGCCGGGAAGAGTTCGTCGAGTTTGCGGCTCTCAAGGCCCGCAGAGCCGAAGAAACGGCACGCCGAGAGGAAGCGGTAAGGAAGCTGCGACAGGCAAGAAAGGAGAGGGAGGAGAGAGAGAGGCTGGCGGCAGCGGCTGAAGACGCTGTGGCTCACGCCGAGCGCGAGCTGGAGCTCGTCCGCCAACGAGAGGCGGCGCATCTTAATGCTCTATTATTTCTTACTTGGTTTCAATGCATAATATGCAGTACTATGTGTTGTGATTCGTATATGTTTAAAAGGTCTTTCAAAATTATTACCAGAATATTTTAATTTTACAAAAGGAAGTTCATTCTCATATGAAAACATTGGAAAAATTTTGTATTACTAGGTATGAAAAGTAAAGAGAATGTACATTCAAGTGACGGTAGTCCACCGATAAATTACCTGTAGACGGGCCATCAAGTATGTTCATATAGTTATTTATTAAGATTAAAGATATTTTATAAAATTTTGAACATGTCGTTCTGGACGAGGTGCATTATATTCGCAACTGTTTGCAGCTCATAATATTAGAACTCTGGCAGTTGGCTCAGCTGCTACAACAATGGGAGATAGAAGTTCATGCTAAATGTCGAAGGGGTCAATTGAGTGTTTCATATGACAGTTTGCCCTACTTCCTTAACACAACAATGGGAGAGTGAAGTTCAAATTAAATGTCGAAGGGGTCAATAGAGTGTTTTTATATACCATGGAACATCAAAGAATATTTTAAAGTTAATAATGAATCAATCCAATTTTAAAGAATAGAGATGTCAGATAAGCTATCACAGCTACCCAAGGTTTTAACAGTTGGCATCTCTATTCTTAATAAGGCACCATTGCAAAGTTGAAGTTCATTTTATTATTTTGGTACTTATTAACCATTATTAATAACTATGTAAAATTAAGAATAAGAGTACTTGACAATTTATAAATTCATTTCACAACTTTCTTTAGTTTAAATTGGTCATTATAAATTGGAAACTTTATTTGAATACGCAAAATTAAGAAAAAGAGTACTTGACAATTTCTGAATAGATCTCACAAATTTCATTAGTTTAAATTGGCCATAGTAAATTGGGAAATTTATTTGATTATGTAAACAATGAAGAAAAAAAGTCCTTGACAATTTCTGTATTAATTTCACAAGTTTCTTTAGTTTAAATTGGCCATTAGAAATTGGAAAATTTATATGTATAAATAAAGAAGCGATTTTATTTAATTGAAAACTCAAGTTTAATGTTGATATACTAAATAAAAGAATACCATGTAATAATATTCTACGATTATTAGAAAGAGAACCAATTTAATAAATATGATCTCATAGAATATTACAAAATAAAAGAGGTGTGAATTTTATTATAAAAAAAAATAAAATTACAAACACAAAATGTTATAATTAAGACAATTAGTGAAATCGTTACACTAAATTATTAAATGCTATAGCGGGTTAAGAATGTTAAAATTGCCTAAGTGTGAATCGTTATCGGTGATTAGCCATTCGAAAGAGCATATTTGGAAGCTCTCTTGTCTAAATTTTCAGACCCCTAGTTGGCAATAGAGTGCCACAATCGTAAAAAACGTGTTTTTTGGAAAAAAATTTCTCCTGCTTTATTGTTTGCTCCAAAAATTCTGAAAAAATTCATGGATATCAGATTTTTATCTGCAAATTAGCCTGATTTTTTTCAGATTTTTTGGATAAAAATCGGAGTCAGAAAAAATTATTGAAATTTTCAATGATTTTTTAGGCTATGAAGGTCATATTTGGTTAACATCTAAATAATCATTTTTCAAAAATTGAAAAATCCGTTATTCTTCGCGCTTTTGTCATGTTTTTAGCACATAATCCCAAAATTAGATACTTCAGTAGGTATTAAAACACCTAAAAATACTCTAGGACCCTTTTCCTGTATGCAAGAACACCAGAAAGTAGTCTAGAAATTTTTCCCAACTCCTAAAAGTTCATAAAGTCAAGTATTACTTCATCCGTTTGACGCGTATGATGACCGTTGAGTGACCGCAGCGGCAAGGGCTTAGAGCTACCTCCGTAACAGATTGTTCTCGTATGAACACCTATAAGTACTTGGTGGTAACGATTGCATTTCAAATAGAAAACGAAATCGGTAACAGTATATACATACCTACTTTAATGGATAAAAATTTTGGTTTTGTATTATTACAATCAGTATTATTAGTAACATTACAATTTTTACCGAGCATTATATGAATTTAGAAAACGGAGTCATGTTGCAGTATACAGGCTGTTAATAAACACAATATCACACTCTACGGAATCGGATAGAGCGCAAAATTCTAAGCAAAAAATCACTAAAAAATTTTTCGATGCGAGCAATAATTATTGAGTAATCGTCGATTGAAAATCAGTCAAGCGGGCCAATCAGCGTAGAGCTATAGCGGCAAGGCGGACGGAGTGGGGAGACCCGCCTAGCACTTCCCCGCCGGCGGCGACCGCTCTCGCCTTCTTTCTTCACACCGTCATCCATCAGTCGTAGATTCGGCGAAAAACAAAAGGTGCGGCAGGCTGATTTGAGCATAAGATTGTTGAAGGCTGAAAATAATTTTTTATTTTGAATTGGCTCCCAGCGCTTCTCGCTGCTTTTAGTAGAATTAAACATTGGTGTACCGATACTTGCATGGATATTAAGCTTGTCGATCTTATTACAAATTCAAATGTATTTAAAAAATACACGCTTTTCTAGAGCCTCGTTATTATGGACTTAATGTACTGTTTTACGTATTGATTGTGATCATTTATTCTAACACGCACAACTACGGTCAATAACACACATTAAATGCGTTTGAAGTATTTTGAAATGTGTCAAAATAGCGATACACAAAATGAACGATAAATGTGTATTGAATAAATT
>UELU01100740.1:0-15991 GCA_900490025.1 Megastigmus dorsalis | reverse complement strand
GTTTAAAATAAATAAAGTTTAATAAACAGTTAATAATTATTTATTAGATGTTATTAATTAAAATATATTATTACTTAATTATATATTAAAAGATATTGAATAAAATATTTACTAACCTATATTACATATTTTATGCACGTATATACTACTTATATATTACTAATTAATATTTACTATTTACTTTCAGGATAAATTAGTCTTTTTTATCAGCAGAATAATGTCGTTTTTCGGATATTATTAGCTATAAATTGGTCGAAAAAATCGCGAATCGCTAAAAAGTTCACGATTTATTCCCGATAAAATCGTGAAAATTTCTAACAGGGTATTCTCGGTGTGCAAGCGAAATAGGTATAACACTTTGTTGGAACGTAGTTGTATACTTGGTATAGCACACGGTATATATAGTAATAGATACTGAGTGGCGATACCAATTATTAGTAATCTCAAAAAGACGTAGTATTAATGGTAAGTCTTTTCCCGAACCTCGCGGGCAATTCATAGTGATAACTGTGGACTTTCGCGGAGTTCGGGACACGAACAAAGGCGGTATGAACAAAGTCAAATTACAACATTTTGATCAGGCCGGTTTGGTCGGTTACCCGAAATTTTTGTATATTAAGTAATGAACTATGGTGACGGTTTTTAAGCCTGAACATGCAGGTATAAGGATTAAAAACTTCAAATCGTCGCGATAAAAGTTTTTTTAAGAAAACAAATAGCTTCCTATGTGGTTCTTTGACGATCAATAACTTCCACCGCTTATATAATTTAAGTAATTCTAAAACAATTAATTTAGTATTGCTACATTTTGAATATCAAAATATTTGAAAACACTATTTTAGAATCTGTTTTATTTTTTCCTTGGCATGCAAGATAAAATTATATTGTATTATATTAATTCATCAAATACATAGAAGTACTATTATTTATTATAATATACAAGAAAAATAAAAGTTTTATGCTGGCCATGAAATAGATGTATTTACTCAACCCGAATCTTCTGAATAATATAAGAAATAATTCTATTGATAAGATTGGAGAAAAACAGAAGAAGCTTATGCGATGTTTCTTCCTTGACTCCATAAATGCAAGAGTGATCGTTAAATCACTTTTTCGCAAAGCGAATCACAGTGAGCGCAAGTTACCCAAACCATAGAGCGTTCATTTCATTTCTGCAAATGCGCCTAGACAGATGCGGCAGAAGCAATCTCTTAAGTAAGATTATTATGGTACTTCAAAAAGGGTATAGTCTCGGTAGCTGCGAGTAGCAGAAAACATTTCACAACGACATTCGTGATGACCGAGCCACTGAGTGGTCGATACCACCGAATAGCCCTGCTCCTGCGTACATAAGGCTAAACGATCCAGCCGTAATGTCACGATGAATTTCTCTTATCTCCTATTATTGTCATGTTTCCTGCAGCCAGAAAACACCGCCTGTGCGAAAGCAATGCGCGTCCTGATCTGCCCACATGTACAAGCGGACACGCGTATGCTCGCTAATGTGCAAACAGGCTATATGAATTTCAGCACATGTGTGTGTCTGTTTTGTTCGATCAAAATGTCCTAGTTTTCAGCGATTTGCAATCCGCAAATCCGGAGTATTTTCGGAAATTCTCGACCATCGCTCATACTACACAGCAAACCATGGCGCTCTCTAGGCCATGTGGCTTCATTAAGCTGATGATGCATGCATCGATAAATGAGGATTAGCCACGTTTTGGGTCGATCGATCATCGTTCTTTTTCTCGTTTAAACAAAACTGTCGACCGCATATAAGGTAAATGATCCAATACATATGGACAAGGTGAAAGCTGGTACGTGTACTCGGACAACAGACCAACATTGTAATTAATGAAAAAAAAATTGTCACAAATCAAATAAATAAAAATGGTATACTAGTATTATATTAAACACGAACTACACAGAAGTAACTAATCTTTTTAATTTACTATAATAATTTTATAGTAAAAAATTATTCAAAATGTATTGTAGGAATCGCAAATAATTGTTGTATTCGAGTATACCTTCCAGTTGTATAAACATTACCCAGAGCTCGGGCACATCTGATCTCAAAAGCGCATTAATAACCTAAAAATTGATAGTTATTTACAGCTTAATAAAAACTGTTTTACCCATGTAACTGCTCAATAAAAATCATGAAACAGAGAGTAATAGCTAATTTAAATTGATTAAATTATAAACTAAACTATCACAAAGTTTTACAATTCTTAGTTTTATTACTTTTAATTTGCCCTAGTACTGGTTCTGAAGGCCTCTGACTATTAGGGCTGCTTCTGAAAATATCGAAAAGCCTGTCCGACTACTTATTACTATGGCAAAGAGAATTTAAAAAAAAAATTATTTTTAACGTTTAAAAGTTAAAAGGACATTTTTGATGTTCTAATCGATAAGAAATAGTCAGTAAAATTAAAAATTTATCAAATTTTTGAAAATTCTATTTAATAGATAGGCTTTAAAACTTTCCTGTTATTTAGTGTCGGGTATTAAGTACTTTACATTATGTTCGTCTACATAGAATTTATTCACAACCACTCTTGTACGCTCAGGTCATAATGTGGCCAAACTTCTGATGTTAATATAAATTAATAATATCAACATAATCATTTTAGAATTTCTTTATTAAAGTTTAATTAAAATTCTTCTGCACTGGCACTTTGCACTTCTCGCGGAAGACTAATATTTTTAATAATTGTTATATATTCATTATACATCATCATATAGATCTTGATATTCTATAAATTCTGAATTGGAATTATTTTATCTAGTTTTTAAATTATATGTATAGTAATTATAAATATTATGTATATATTTGTATATATATATATAGTATCAGGTAGGTCGACGATAATTATATCTCTCTATATTATAAAAGAATTTCGCCGCCGCCGTCGTGTATAAGAATCTATATTATCGTGGTCACTTATGTCCATATTATAGTGGTCATCCAGCACCTTGTATATATCCGTATTATAACGCTCATCTTTCAAAATATGTATAATATCCCTATCATAGCGGTTATCCATCACAATGTATATTATATCCATATTCTAATAGTCATTATTCAAAATATTTATATCCTTATCATGGAAGTCATTCATCACAACCTTCGTAAAAATCTCTAATATAAGCAACATATTGCTTACATATTGCATATTTATATTGGCAATATGTTGAAAACGTATTGCGACAATTGTAATCAATATATTGACGAACGAAATAGCAGCAAAGGTACACTTTCCAATGTTTTCCCCATGTTTTGTAAATACATACTAAAATATAATTTATTCATTGAGATGGATCATATGAGAACTATATTGCCAATATATTGTTAATATAATTTGGCAATATATGAGAACTATATTGGTAAAACTATTGCAAATATATTGGATCTATTGTAGCTTCAGTAAAAATATATTGCCAATATTACTGAAATATAGGCTAAAGCTACATTTGTAAATTATTGAAA
This sequence comes from Megastigmus dorsalis, assembly GCA_900490025.1. Taxonomy (NCBI): domain Eukaryota; kingdom Metazoa; phylum Arthropoda; class Insecta; order Hymenoptera; family Megastigmidae; genus Megastigmus; species Megastigmus dorsalis. The sequence continues at coordinate 12,501 of UELU01100740.1, read as the reverse complement.
ATATATTGCCAATATATATTAAATTTTATAATATAAATCTAATATTATGAAATTATAAATCCACATTTTTGTTATATATTATTTTTATTGAAAATTCTACTTCTATTTCTTTTTACTCAAACTCGAAAGTGTTAACAGATTCACATAAATAACAATTTTTATCGTTCAACCAAAGGCGAATACAAACGTTTTTTAAATTTTTTACATCAACAACAGTTATTAGATTACAAACTTCTGTACATTTGTATATAAATTTCAACACATCGTTCGGAATATTGACAGAGAAAGGATTTATCGTATTGATTTTTTTGATACTAAGCATAATTTTTCGCTTGTCATTCACAAATTTCTTTACAAATACAATCTGTAACGCGTGAATAATACCGAATGAGTCCAACACTCATCTCTGATTCATCCATGTAGGTCGCATAATAAAGCACATTTTTTTATCTTTTTAAACTGATTCAGGGTATACAATACATTATTTTTATAATTTTTTTTAAATAGAAATAAATTACTTCCTGCTAAATTGTATTCCTCTAATACTCTTGGGGCTTTGGGACCCTTGATTTTTATCGCACGGTCAACTACATAAACAAAATCATCAATTTTTCTATGTCTTAATCTTTTTTGAGGTGATAAAAGAGACTAACAAAAATATAAGCAGGACTATTCTCTTTCAACCTTTATTTTTCAAAGTATACAATTTTATATGTAAATTTAAATTTGATATTATTTGTAGCTCGGGTTTTTTACTACCATGCACAAGCACATTTATTTTTCCATTAACATCTTCTAACGGAAAGCATGGTATAGTCCACAGGGACCTAAGCGTCGCACTACGTCTGGTAAGTGTCGAAGATTATGAACATTGCACGTCATGTATCACCTACTATAAAGATACCTGAATCTACTACAAAATTCATTTATCAGCTTCTCAGCTAAAGTTACTATTTCAACAGGTATTTTCTTTGGCATAGTACATATATAGCCAATACAAGGCTCTTGTAATGTTTAAAATAGTCTGTTGGTAGTATGTTCTCTCAAACTGGCCATAATAGAAAAAAAAATTTTAACCTCGGAAGCTTTCCAAAACTTAAAATGAGACTCTATTGATCTAGGATACCTAACGACGTATGAAGGGGGTTTTATCGACCAGAGCATATCATTTACTGCTGTAGATGTTATGAATTTATAGCAAATTTTTGACAAAATTGTTGGATCTTTCATGCCACAAACTGAGTGCCCAATATCAAGAGCTTGCTCGCTACATTAAATAACAACCTCTTCGTAAAGTATACACGCGAACTTTTTCTACTGTGCATCCTTCTTGTGAGCATAACAGATAAACAAATCTACCGTTGTATTGATGCATTTGGAAAAATAAAGCTTTCGCCGGAAGATCGCATGCCCCGCGTATAACTATTCCTTGCACAAATATTAGTTTATTTAAATTTTTTACGTAATAATCTAGTTCATCCCTTAATGGCTCTAAGAATAAGTTCGGTATAGGTTTATATCATCTTCGAACCGCAACATTATAAATACAATATTTTCCCGTTTATACCTTTCATTATAAGAACGTTCATTAATGACAATAAAGAAGCTCCAAATAGTGGACATTGAAGATTTGAAAATGTTTACTCCGTCAGTATATCACAAAAAAGAAATATTATTTCTATTTAACAAGATATTTTTTTCGATTAGCTCACTTTAAATTGAACCATCATAAATATCTCTAAAATATCCATAATTATTATTGTAATAAGCTTCTCTGATATTTAGTACTTCATGAAAGTCAGGCGGCTTATACATTGCTTCTAATTGAGGAATCAAAGTAACTTCAATAAAGTGGTTTTCTTTTTCATTAAAAATCGTACGTAATATCTTTGTAGATCACTTCAGTTTCAATCGATTTGTCGTTATCAATATCGTGAAAATATTTTAAAAAAGTCATGTGGGCTTTAATTTTTTGGACAAGCTGCAATAAAAGAACTATATTACCTACTGAACGTTTATGTCCTGAAAAAGAGGTGGGTGAAGAAACGTTCGTTAAATATAAAGATGGAAAACTGTACAAGGCAAAAATAGTCCTTAAGAAGGGTGAGTGTGCTGATAAAATAATAAATTATAGCTAAACTACAAAAATTTAAATAAGTAATATGAACTACTTTTCGAATGTACAAGCTATTCACAATAACTTTGAAAATATTTTAACCTAAAAACATTTATTATAGATTCCCTTTACATTTTAAGATTTGCATATAAAACTGCATTTTTAGTTAAGGGGGTGTCAAAGTCCTACAGTTACCACTCAAACTGTTTTACCGATCGGATATGAATAATTAGTAATAATTAAATAAATAGGTAAAATTATGCAAATCCCAAATACAGGTGCACTTCGTCTATTAATTATCTATCTTCCAGAAAAATTTCAAGTGAATATTTCAACGACACCTTCAAAAATTTCTGCACCGAAAAAATAAGTATTTGCATCGAAATGAGTGCGTTTTTTCGGTGCAGAAATTTTTAAGGGTGTACTTGAAATATTTACTTGTAACTTTGCCAAGTGATAGATAATTCACAGAGGTAGAGCACCTGTATTTAGGATTTGAATAATTTTAAGTATTTGTTAGTGCATTGGAAAAATCTGTGGGCAATATATCGGTGATATATCGGTGAGCTTTCCCCGATTAGATTTTTACGTGGGGAAAACTTATAATTACATTTATATAATTATTTGTACTCCAAAATACGTCGCTGCCCTTTTCAAATGTCAAATTCTGAGCGTAGATTTCACTTTGATCTACAGTGGCAGTATTTAAATCAAAATTGCAGTTGCATTCTAAGGTTTCTTGAATATTTTCATACTTTTTTTAAAAAAAATGCGAATATAAATAATTCATGTTTTATGGTAAATACCAATAAAATTTCACAACTATTTTTATTTAAACTATACTTACATTAATTAAAGCAGCATCATCCTTATCGTATTTAAGCGTTTCTTCACCAACTAGCTGAGACACTTTTTGATCGAATATACTTTTCGAACGCTTATTTGCCTCAAGTCCAACATTTTCGAAATTATTCGGTCGCTTATTTGGCATCTTGCTTATTCTACTGAAGTGTCAATTAGTATTACTAACCTTTTATCTTAAGATAGCTACACTTTTCGTGCTAAAAAAATTTTAAATAATTTTTATATGCCTCTTTACAAGGTTTTTAACGAGTAATCTAGCTTCTGTCGTAGGGTATATAGTGTATTTTAAAAATAAATATTTACAATAGTTTTTATAAAGCTAACTGTAAAGATAATTGTAAATTTTATTCTTATTTGCCTATTTAATTACTTTTCTTTCAGACATTTTCGGACACAAAAACCGAAATTAAACTTTCGGTCGCTTATTCGGCATCTTGCTTATTCTACTGAAGTGTCAATTAGTATTACTAACCTTTTATCTTAAGTGTATACATATAGATACGCTGTTTTTTTATTATTTGTTTATAACCAAATAACTTACTAACAAGCTAAAGTCAAAATGCTAAAAGAAATGCGCACACTGGCCTACGAAAAGGCAATGGGCCAAAAAGAACGACAAGCGACTCATCTACTGGACGCCAAAATGCACACAGGCTTTCGAACGCAGAAAGTCCCTGAGCTCGTCACAGCATCGCTCCTTCTGCAGCCGCTCACGTTGGACGGACACAGGTTTCTCTGCAACATCTTGACCGGAAACGTCCACCTTTACATTCTCAAGCCACTTCGACCAAAGGCCTTCGACTTCGCGTACGTGTTCTCCAGTACACCCAAGTAGACGTACTACTTCACTAATGTTGAGGGAGGAATTCGTTTGGCCAGGTATAAAGAAGGACGCGCTCAAATGGTCACACCAGTGCATCGCCTACCAACGTACCAAAACATATCGCCACGCATGAGTACCGCCTTCCCCATATCCAATAACCCCATAACCCGATGATCCATATACCCATTAATCCTATAAACCATTAACCCAACCCCATTACCTGTAACCCCATAAGTTAAGTCGATCTTCCATGCTTTTGAGCATCGGAATGTAGAAAGGTCTAAACCATGTGCGTTAGAACCCATAATCCCATAATTCCAGTAACCCCAATACAACCAAAAAATGTTCTAGTCTACATAAACATAAAGATCCTAGCAAACCAGACACGTTTTATTATGTTTTTGGTATGTATGCCCCAGCAAAGAGTCGAAACTGAAGGCGTTGTTAATGCATACAGATACTGTTTCACATTAGAAATAACACATCAAGAAACAAACTGGGTTCAACATACAATTTGCGTAACTTGCCATAAAAAATTGGCAACATTTGAAAAACTCAGTACTGGTCGTTTCAGGTATGCCGGAATTACAAGACGATTGGTATTTCTGTATGACAGATACTTACGGTTTCAATATGGTGTAAACGGTTTTGATCACACAAATGCCTGGTTGCCCAAAAAAACAACATAAAGGAAAGACTAGCGCTATGGGACGTATCGTAAGCATGGAAGATAGGGAAAACGTAGGAATGGAGGAGAGTGAAGAAGTAAGAACGGAGGAGAGTGAAGAAGTAGCAGCGGAGCAAAGTGAGAGTGAGGTCAAAAGTGAGAATTCGAGTGGTAGTAATGAGTAGTACGATACGAAAAGTGATTTACTACAACAGATTAGTCAAGATGAGTTAAGCGATTCAGACAGGGAGTTGGACTCAGTCTTAAACTTGGTTATAGTATTAATTAGTACTAATTTTATTATTATATCTGTTCTTATATTTGATACTGTTCCTGTTTAACTATCTAGCCCCTAAGATAAACCAAATTTATAATTGTGCGAGCTACACTTTTCGTGCTAAAAAAATTTTAAATAACTTTTATATGCCTGTTTACAAGGTTTTTAACGAGTAATCTAGCTTCTGTCGCAGGGTATATAGTGTATTTTAAAAATAAATATTACAATAGTTTTTATAAAGCTAACTGTAAAGATAATTGTAAATTTTATTCTTATTTGCCTATCTAATTACTTTTCTTTCAGACATTTTCGGACACAAAAACCGAAATTAAACTTTCACTTCCATAAGCACGTTTATCATTTTTAGTTATATACTACTGGTGAGCCAAATGCATGAGAAAAAATGTTACAAAAGAAGAGAAAAAATACAATGACGGTCTAGAATCGATAGTGCGTGATTTAAGTATTTTATTTTATGTACCAAATTAATTTTAAAAAAGGAAAGCAAAATAACGTAATTACAAGTATTATTGTTTACGTATTTCCTTGTATAATTAAAATAAGTCTCATATGAAGTTTCAAATAGCTGAAAGAGGCTCTACTAATAACAGATCTTATTAATTAAAGTACTTTTCGTCTCGGCTTTGCATAAAAGTACATCTGATGCATAAAAGTGCTTTTAAAAATATGCACAAATATGCACTGAATGCAAATAAATTAAACACAGCTTCTGCTAGATATTATTTGGCGAAGATGATGCCTCGCCGATTGAGGAGTCAACCTAATATCAGAACATTGTCCGTTGTTGTCAGTTGTTTATGCAAAGCCTCAGTAGTGTACTGGTGGAAAATTCTTAGACCGTATAAAATACGATTAAATTTCTTTGTGATTATATTAAGGTATTATCTCCAGAAAAGCTCTGTGTCCAATGCAACATAAAGACGAGTGACAGTCTCGGAAAAGAAGGATCTGACGTTGCCTACAAGTCGAACAGGTAACAGGATAAGAAAAAAAACTGTAACGTACTTGTTACAGCCAAAAATAATAGCTTTTGTCTTCCTCTTTATTTCCTCATCCAGTCACTCTCGGGGTACCTGAGTACAAATTTGCAAATCGTATGCACATAAAATATAACCAAGCTACTTGTAAAGACACATTATATTCAGAATTCCAATATATACTATGTTTTGCCTGTCCGTCTGTAGCGTCGATAGGCAGTCCCGTTTTTTGTTTAGCTGGTCTATCTCTGCATTAATTCATGGCAGTTTGCCCTTTTTGGGCACAGTGCATTAACTACCGACATGAGATTACTGCAGAGACAGAGCAACCTCATCACAATTATCATCGTTTAGCACCAATCAATTACAGATAGACAAATATTCTACCAGTGAATTTGATAAAATACCCTTAAAATCCCGATAAATAAATGTATAATTTTGTCCCTGACTGTACACGATACAAAATGCTAACCTCAATTATATTATGCTTACTTAGTCGACATCTTTTATTTGTCCGCGATAGTACCACTATCACCGACAACAATGGCATCTATCGCTTTGAGATGGATTCGGTCGTAAGACAATTTAATAACTAATTTTAAAATGCCATTTTCTAGAAAATGAAGAGTAATCCTTTGAACTACAGTATTTTTTTAAAGTTTCTTATCATTCATTGATATATTATTACACTGTAAAAGTTGAGGAGGATTCGGCAACTATAAATGTCGGTTTAAAAAACATAATAAATTTTTTAACTCGTTACTTTTTAGCGCTTTTTTAAAACGCATTTTTTAATTAACAAGTATTTCTATTTTTATCAATCCCGTGAGTCATAAAAGTAAATATAGATTCATGTTATGTGACCAGTTTCCAAAAATCTACCTGCTTAATCAAAGGGACATTATCAAGTCTATTAAAACTTAGGCAGTTTGAGCAATTTTATTGCTTCCAATTAACTGAAATGTCGAAGAGCTGAACAGCTGTGCGACACTATAAGCCTCTACTATAAATATTTTTTATTTTATTGTAAGAAAAACAGCTTAATACTTCTAAAACAATCGATTTTATAGTGTAAAATTTATACCTCATTAAAAAAGTAATTATAAACTAACAGCTTATGACGAAAATATACAAATGACTTGAATTAAGGTCAAGTAATATCTTACGAGTTCAAATCTTTTTTTAAATAAAATATGCATTGTTATACCTTTATAATTAACATAAATATCTTTGACATATATGCAGCCGTAGGTGGGTGATCCGGATCGGGCGATAGGAAGTCCAAGGAATAATACGTGATACATGGGTTGTAGTTTAGTCTTTATTAACGCTGTTACATCAGCTCCTTACACTTGCGTCGCGTGAGAAGCTCTGGCTCTCTAGCTTCTTGCTTGCTTGCGTCGCTTGGTGTCCCCACCCGAAAACGATTACATAGTACTATATATTATTTCACGCGCGCGTACACCACAATCTTCATAGAATTAAAGTAGAATTTTTCAGCTGAAACAAATCCAGTTTTTATAAATTATAGTTAAAAGACCCTCATGTATCTTATGAAAATGAGGATATAAGCTGAGGGTATTTTTACAGATACATTTCTTGGCTGAATTAATTTTGGGATATCGGCAAGGTAATGATGAATGATCAGCTGCTGTTTATTGTTTCATTGTAATGTGATGCTTATCATGTTAATAAAACATCATAAATGATCACTTCCTGTAATAATAATACAATAGGATGTAAGCTATAAGAGTTTCCATTAAACTGAGATAATAATTAAAAATTTTTTTACCGTACTACCTGGTCCATTTAGGACATACTCCTTTTCTGTTCCTCGAGTATATTCTTTATAGAATGCCTACAACCTCGTTTTTTAAAAAGTCCCATAATGATTGAATATTTGACTATTCTATCTTTACTATACCTATATATACCGCGTGACACATTTAGCACAAACCACTTTTGAATTAAGTTTATTCGTAACTGGATAGAAAAATAAAAGTGCAGCAGGTCTCATTCGACGTTATATTGTAAGCAGAATTCTATGATACAGCCAGAATTAATGTCAAATTTTTGGTTCAAAAGATAAACAATTTATTTTCCGAAAAAAATATTTCTGCCATATTTTTGTAGACGGGATGAGAAAAAAGTAGAAATAGTCGTTTTTGGTTAGCGATAGTATTTTTATCCTTTGGTAACAAATATTAGAAATATTTATTATTCATATTATTTGTTGTCAACTTCACTCCGGTTTCCGAAGATCTCGAAAAAAAGTATTTTAAGGCCGGTACACGTAAAAAGGAACAAGAAGGAACAACAGGCTTGTGTGTCGCTGTGTGTCATTGTGTGTATGGTCTAGTGGTCCTAACCTCTTGATGGTATGATATGAGTGTTAAAGTTAAAATACTCATTTTAACTTGCAAATATCTATATTGATGTAAATATTTTTTATTTATTTTGTAAAGTAGTACTAAATTAAATTATTTCAAAAGATTTTATTTTTTTAGAAAATAAGTTTGAAACTATCCAGAATAAAATTCTTATATTCCTGTTTGCATGTACTACAATTAGCAAGTAAACTTCATGAGGCTTGGATATATGAAAAAAGTAAAAGGTGGATAAACAGAAAATGGACAACGATATTAATTATTATATAAGTTTTCCCTTAAAATAATAATTAATCTTTGTTCAGTAGGTATATTATTTCGTCTTTTTCTACGAGGATTCAAATACGGTTGCACTTTCGACAGCAAATGATTAAAAGTTCCAATATCCAGTCGAATATATTTAAAGAAAAGATCAGGATCAAGTTTTATTTCTTAATATTGTGTAGCAAAAAATCCATGGCTTAAACGTTTTTTATTGATAGGATGGCATAGCCATTTTCTGTTTATCCACCTTTTACTTTTTTCATATATCCAGGCCTCATGAATAGTTTACTTGCTAATTGTATTCGATGCAAACAGGAATATAAAATTTTTATTCTGGATAGTTTCATACTTATTTTCTAAAAAAATAAAATCTTTTGATTAATTTAATATAATACTACTTTACAAAATAAATAGAAAATACTTACATCAATTTAGATATTTGCAAGTTAAATGAGTATTTGTTTATAATTTTAACACTCATACCATACCATCAAGAGGTTAGGAACACTAGACCATACATACAACGACACACAGCGACACACAAGCTTGTTGTTCCTTCTTGTTCCTTGTGATTGTCATCTGTTCCGTTTTAAGTGTACCGGCCTAAAAGAAACAGATGACAACCACAAGGAACAAGAAGGAACAACAGGCTTGTGTGTCGCTATGTGTCGTTGTATGTATGGTCTAGTGTTCCTAACCTCTCGATGGTATGGTATGAGTGTTAAAATTATAAACAAATACTCATTTAACTTGAAAATATCTAAATTGATGTAAGTATTTTCTATTTATTTTGTAAAGTAGTACTATATTAAATTAATCAAAAGATTTTATTTAGTTTTCTATACAAGATAATATTTTGATATATTCATAAGGATTGCTGACAAACATTTTGAACACTTTATTATCCACGGATTTCATTTTCAAAATTGAAAATCGAAAACGGGATTGAGTTTTAACCCAAAGAGTGAAGGAAGAATTCTTAAATTTTTGATTAATAGATCTTAATTCGCTGGTTTAGTGTTCTCAAACGGACAAGAATATCCATATGGGACTCTTAATTTACGATTTATGGACTTCGAAAAATTTGTATTACAATAGAAATTGAAGAAATTAATGCAGAATTTTTTGCTGGTACTTTTGAATAATGACTGAAAATATGGATACTTTGTTCCTGATAATTTGAATTTTTTTTAATTCGGATGTATAATCTTCCTGCAGAGTTCATATATGAGGACTGAGTGCCTTATGTTGCCTTATAGACAGACTCTTAGCTCTACACAGATGTATGTATGTATGCATGTATATATGTCAGAAAGTATGCGTAAAAGTATGGAAAAAAGTATGGCAGAAAGTATGCTTAGAAGTATGGAGTAGTTTATAGTTATAGCAATCAGTTAAGTTCAAAAAGAAATATGATTATACCACCTGACAACGCTAACAGCGGCCTTGCATCGACAAGTAATGATAATAACGAAAATATTCCACCGCCAGTTAATATCGAGGAACAGCAAGTCGATCTCGAGAAACAACGAGCCGAATTACATGATCTACAAACAGCTTTGGAGGTCCAGTGCGCGGAATTTGAGCAAGAGAGGTAAAATATTATAGCTGTGAGCCAACAACGAGACGAGGCACAACGACTTCGCGCAGAACTTGTTGATGAATGTTGATTGCTTGTAGAGTTGATGAATCCTGAGATGAAAATGTGTCGATTGCCTCGTAGAATGCTGAGTTCGAGAATGGTTGAGTGAATGCGTAGTTTGTAGTTCCTTGTAGAGTGCTGAATTTAAAAATGCATTCCCTGCAGAATTTTCCGGTTGTGCTTATACCTATTGGGTCTGCTCTGCCTGTAAAAGCCCTTAACGCTGTAGTGGGGGAAACCTCGTTGTTCGCTACACTTACATTAATTTTATAATTTCCTTGTATCGGCGAACTCGTTGCCCGTTGCTCACTCCCGATAAATCTAGTAAACTCCCACCTTTATTGAAGGTCTCGCTGTTGGCCGATTCCTCCTCGCCCGGGAAGCTAATGGAAAAGCGAATAGCGTGCAGGCCAGGAAAGAAACAAAGCGTGGCCAGGGTTTGCCAGATAAAACAATGTTTTCATTTAAATCCAATATATACAGACGATCTTTCAGAATTCAACGTATCGCGATGCGCGATCGTAGGTCCGGCTACGAATGTCGTGAGGGCGATTCGCGATAAACTCCAAGCAGAGGAATCCCCAAGTCTCGGTGCCCACGGCAAGGCTCCACCAGATCTCGAACCATAAAAGCACTCACACACACACGTATCAGAATAAAATCTCAATGATCAAATTCAAGCAATCTCGCGTACCGTATAAGTTTTTCTCCGCTCCTTGTTGCAAATTTCAAAAGTTTAGCTAAACCGGCGTTCTCGACGAGACGAAGCGGGAGAGTGAACGCTCTTCAAATGTCGGCACTGCCGTTGACGCCGCTCGCTGTCAGTAATGGCCATTGCACTGGCCGGTATGACAGACGGACGGTTCGCGACCGTAGGCGTCATGAGTGAGGAGGTATGACGATTGTGGCGGGCCTTTCAAACAGGAGCTCTCTTCGCGGTGGACCAGGCCGCGGACCCCTCGTCTCATCTCCACTCACTCGGCGCTGGTGCGTCCCTACGCTGCTGTCCTCCGACCCACTCGGCTTCACGCCTCTGGATGCCTGCCTCTGCGTGCTCGTTGCCGGCCTCTGTGCCGGTGATGTCTCGTCTTCTTCTGTCTCCTTCGCTCGCTTCTCTCTTCACGCGTCACACTCTCACTCACACATTCATACTACATTCTTCCTAGTTTCGCCTTGTCGTACCCACTCGCTACATACGTTCTTTAAAATTACTCTCTCATAAGCTCCTTACGTGAAGTAGTTCTTAATATGGTTTAAAATCTTAAATATTACAAATAGCCATTGAGTAAAAATAAGAAACTTTAGTAAACGAAACACTGACAATTATTATTAACTTAAACATGCATATTCTGTGGCTGAATTTAAATAACAGTATTTATGTAGCTTTTTTATAAATATAAATGAAAAAAATAGTATTTAAAAATTAAACGCATTATTCGTTTCTTATTTTTACTCTTACTCATGGTTATTATTACTAATAAACACTAAATTATTCTCGTAATGATAAAAATTTAAAATAACAAGAAAATTATTAAAAACAATAACGCTAAACTTGATTAACATTATCCTTGTTGAAAGTCTAAATTGCGCTGTTTTGATTACGATTACAATGTTTTACATAAAATATATTTTGCACAATTAAATTAAAAATAGACGATAAATAATGATGTTAAAAATTCTATTAATAAAAATTTGAATGAGCTATAATTATTCGTTTAAATGTAACGCTGCGTTAGGACAATTAAATATAAATCTAAAACGCAATCTTATAACTATCGATTATAATTTCTTACTTAGTTAAAAATATAAATTATTGCGCTCATTTCTAAAAATGAACATATACGAAGAGTGATTTATATTTTAAAATGATTGTTAACAAATAATAACTGTTTAATAAGATACAAATGGTTACTGTCGTAGTTGTTATTTATTCCTATATAGTTGCTAAAGTTAAATGTTTAATGGTAGTTGAAAAATTAAACTTGGTACAAAATAAATGAAGAAGGTAGAAGGGAATAGGGGAAGGTGGGGCTAAATGGGCAAGCGGGTAATATGAGTATTTTTAATATCTCCAAAACTATATATTGTTTATAAATATAGTTTTTTTCTGTGATACTTATGAATGTAATAAATTAAACTATGCAAAAACAAAAATTAACAATATCGGAAAAAATTAAATAAAAATCTTGTAAAATTTCAAGCTACGTAAAACTTATTTTAGAGTTTTTTCAAAGCACATAAAAAGGTAATATTTATATATATTTTCTCTGTTTATTAACTAAAATTAATAATTTAGTTTTCGAACTTTAATTTCCATACTTATTTTTTATTTACATATTTAATATATAGTCAAAATAATAAAACTAATGAAAAGTTACCTGTGGGTCGAAATGAGCAAAACACAAGGGAGTAAAATGGGCCGATAGGATCACGAACAAGCAGACGACCGTTAACCTACAATCG
>UELU01100736.1:0-23377 GCA_900490025.1 Megastigmus dorsalis | reverse complement strand
CGGAAATATAGCAATTACAAAAAAAAGTAGGTAAAAAATTCATTTGTTAATAACTTATTACAAAATTAAAATTTTACAAAAATATTTTAGGACGTTAATCTACACATATAAATCTTTAAGAATCCACCATTACATATATGAAATTTGAATAGTCGATTTTTAGTGGCCCACTTGAGAAATTTTGACTCAGAGCTTTTTACTGTCTAAATAAAACTAATTGTTATAAAGTATATTAACGTCAAAAAGGTTCTCCTATTATCATATTTTATATTTAACTAAATAAAAAATAAATGAAGTAGATCCACGGCCTTTTCACACAATAACCTGATGCTCTTAAGTACGGGGCTTATCACGGAAAAAGATTCACTGAATATATATTAAACGCGGGCTCTGGACATTTAAGAAATAAGGGTTAGAATAGCGTCAAGTAAGAATAAGTTTCAGATTTTAGCATGGAATATATACGATTAGCATACATATATTAAATCCACATTTTTAATAATTAAAAAGCCAATTTTAGATACAATGCTTTAGTATATTTATTTATATTTTAGTACCTTATGGTACATAGCTATTAGATTTTATTAATGATGTCGTAATTTATTGATGACTTAAAAAATAAAGCAAATTTTTCTTCATATGGGCCAGAGAACTTATTCAAACAAACTCTGAGGTTTTATACCCGCTCTGCTCTCGATCATTTTAACCTATTAACGCCCAAATGTCGATTTATCATTTTCAACTTTCGACGCTATAATTTTTAATGTAAACATCCTGGGAAAAATTCAAAATTTAGTGTTTCCGATAGTGTAAGGTCTCATCTTTCAAATGACTGTACTAGAATTGACCTAAACGTCAAATTAAAAAAGTTATAGCTTATTTTACGGGAAAAATACGTGATTTTTTAAACTTTTTTTCAAAAATTCGATATTTTGAATTAGAAAAAACCTTAGTGGGTGCTTGTTATTTAGATGAAAGGTGATCGGAATATCTCCTCTATGAAACCTAGTCAGAAATTTTTTATTTTATTCATTAGACGCCGAGATATTGAAATATAAGCGATGGAATAGTAAATTGTCATTTTGGTGCAACCTACGAAAATATCAGAACAAGAGGTTTTTTCATTAAACTGTAATTTCTCGGCTTGAAAAAATCGCAGTCAAATAAAAACAGAAATTGAAGCTTAGGAGATAAACTTTATAGTGAAATTGGTTAGATTTATGAAAAAAAGTTAACGTTACTCTGAATATTTAAAGTGCAACATCTCGGCTTCTAATCAATAAAATAAAAAACTTCTGACTATAGATTTCAAGGAGGAGATGTTCCAATCATCTTTGATCTAAATAATAAGCATCCACTAATGTTTTTTCAAATTGAAAATATCGAATTATTGAAAAAAAAAATCAAAAACTCACGTATTTTTCCCGCAAAAAAAAAACCATAACTTTTTTAATTTGATGTTTAGGTCAATTCTGGCACCGGCATTTGAAAGATGAGTTATCGAAAACACTGTATTTAAAATTTTTCCCAGGATGATTACATTAAAAATTAAAGCGTCAAAAGTTGAGAAGAAAAAATCGACATTCGCGCGTTAATGGGTTAAGGCGAGAAAAACACCTTCTGATCGTTATATAGTAAATTCATAAAAAATATATTAAGCGATCTCAATTAAAAGCCCATGTTAAAACACCAAATTTATATATAATATTATATAAATAAGTTCGGCATCGTCAATGTTTTTGATTTCGCTATATAAAAAATATTAAGTAAATTCGTATTTAAAATACTATACATAAAATTCTTTTAAAGGAGAGTTATTAGGTGAGAAAGTGTGTAATATTTAATGAAAAGAAAAATGAAATAATACTAGGATGTAATGCTAATTATTAAATAATAATAGCACAGACACACAAAAAAAAGTGAATAGACCCAGAGACTAGACCTATCATTTCTTATGTATTTTGACATGCTGAAACCGAATCCGAGTGCAGAATTGCTTCAGGAGCCTTCGTTTTTTTTTTAAATCGAGAAAAACCACCCAGAAAATCAGAAAATCGATCCTTACGGGGGCTTACAGTAGGTAAGGGTTCGGTGAAAAAGCTTAGAGTACCTGAAAATGACTACAAATGTTATTTTTTATGTACTTTGATGCATTGAAACCGAATCCGAGCGCAAAATTGCTTCAGGACCATTCATTCTTTTTAAATCGAGAAAAACCACTCAGAAAATCAGAAAATCAATTCTTACGGGGGCTTACAGTAGGTAAGGGTTCGGTGAAAAAGCTTAGAGTACCTGCAAATGACTACAAATGTTATTTTTTATGTACTTTGACACGCTGAAGCCAAAACTGGAGTTTATTTTACTTGTACGCTCTTTAAATTTTGAAAATCTGGTGGAAAACCTAGAAAAATCGCTGAAAATTGTGACGCTTCGCACTGAAAAGCTCGGGTTTATCAGGTAATGAATTTTTTTGTGAGTGTATCGTACATGATTTTTGTGTATTTTGACGCGCTGAAACCGAATTCACGGTATATTTTACTCGTACGCCCTTAAAATTTTGAAAAAATGGTGAAAAATCGTAAAAAATGCTATAAAATCGTTAAAAAACATTAAATTTTGCATGCAAAAGCGAAGTATTTTAGCAATACTTTTTATTTGCAATTGTATTATACATGATTTTTGTGTATTTCCATGCATTTAATCTGACTTAGGTTCCAAAATCTCTCCAGAGAACTTTATTTTATTTAAACCCGAAAAAAAAACTGAAGTCGGAATATCACTGGGTGGTTTTTCTCGATAAAAAAAATGAAGGGTCCTGACGCAATTCTGCGCTCGCATTCGGTTTTAGCGCTTCAAAATACATAAGAAATAATAGGTCTAGTCTCTGGGTCTGTACACTTTTTTTTGTGTGCCTGTGTAGTTATTACAGTTAAACAAAGCAAATAATACAAATTATTCATCATATCACTTAAATGGTTTTGCACTCAGCGTATAATTTCTACAGTATATTATTTACAATAATAATAATACCAATAATTTAGTATTTTTAATTAATGTTTAAAAATCGAAATTATAAACTATGCATTTTAAGAAAATATACTTGAATAAGTATAGGAAAATATGCATTTCACACATATATTTTTTAAATAGGAAAGGTATATGATGATAGGTATCATTTAAGTACTTTTTCACTTCCTTTTGCAAAAAAGATTTCTATTTGTGTTCTTAAAGACCTTCCAAATAATAATATTTATATAATTGTCCGAAAACAAATGTTCTGTAGTACAAAAAAAAATATTGACATGGTGAAGATTCGAACTGGAGCCCTGGCAAAAAGTTAAAATTATTGGCACACGCCTGGGCCCATACGACCAAGCATGTTATGATCAAGTATTGATTGAAACTCGTAATTGCTTTTCGACCCCACATTTTTAAAATTAATATTAATATACTACATTCTTTCACTACTACTTATATATAATAATATTATTTTTTTTTGTTATACAGAAATGACGTACATTTTTATCGTATTATAGTTATATATATATATATACGCTGCAGTTTGACAAACGAAAAAGTTTTCGTCTCGGGCGCGCGCGTATATTGATTTTGAGACGAGCTCGCGACCGCGCCGGCCCGGCCGCTCGACTTTTCTGTTGATGTTCCATCTCCCATTTCTCCTCCTCGCGCGAAGTCGGACTGTGCGCCCGGTTCGGGACTTTGGCCGCTAGAGGCGGTAGCTCGCGGGGGAAAGAAGTTGGCGCGGCTCTGGCCTATGTCATCGGCGATCTCCCTATTCATCTCTGTTTGTATCTAAATTTTGCATAGTTGTTAAAATTTGTATTATATTTTCTGCAATCAGTTTTTTATGTACTTTTCACTATTTAATGTGGTTATTTTATCTATATTGTAATTAGTCATTCTTTGGTGAGAGCGAGAATGATAAAGTTGGCATTTATTTTTTGAACATAGATATGTTCTCGCGTCTAGTAGCAACTTGTCAAGTTTATCCTTATCCTCATGGCCATCCAATACAGGATAATCACACTTGATTGTTGCCTTTTTTTCTTGATGTATTAGTAATAATTCATAGTTGTCCTGTGCTGTACATTTTATACTTGTGAAAATTGAGCAGATTCTATTGCAGTTTAGTAATTTACTTTTATCCAGATTTTTATTTTTATTTTTATTGAATTTTTACTGGTTAATATTTTGAGATTGTTTGGCAGCCTATTGCACAGCATTATTGCTCTAAAGTAGTTATTTATTATACTGATATTTTTATGTCTCCTAGGAATTTGTATACTCTTATGTCTTGTCATTTTTTCTGAAGTTAAGTACTTTTCTTGCAATTCTTTATAATGGTATAATAAGGCTTCATACACAAAAGTTTATTCTATATTTAATGGACATCTATGTTGAATAAAGTTGTTTTTACTGATTATTTTTAGTAGTCTATTTTGTAAGTTTTGCAGGCATCTAATTGTTCCTTTATATGCGCCTCCCCAGGCGATAATACCGTAGGATATTATGCTATGGAAGAACGCATGATACAGCATGAATAGTGTCTGTGTTCACATAATTTTGGATAGTTTGTAAAAAACAAAGATTAGGTATTTTTTCTTGTTGTATATATTACTTGTATGTAAGTCTCATTTCACATTGCTGTCAATGGTTACTCCTAGATATTCGGTGTACTCTACTCTTTCTATTTGTTTGCCAAGAATGTTGATGCTCATGTTTTTTGGTGTACTGTTGCAATAGTTTCCAAATTCTATGTATACTGTCTTTTCCGTGTTCAATGAAAGTCTATTAAGTGCTAACCGAATTGCAATAATGCTTAAAAAATTGTTCATTTTATTCTCAATTTCTTTCCAGTTTTTTCCAGTAACAATAATTGCGGTATCGTCAGCGCATGATAGGATTGCTTCTTCGGGTATTTCTTGTAACATGTCATTAATATAAATTATGAAAAATTTTACCTTGTGGTACGCCTGTTTTAACTGTTTTAAATTGTCTAGTTTTACCATTGACTTTGACTCTTTGTTTTCTGTTGCTTAGATAATTTTTTATGAGGTTCTAGCCTTTCCCTCTGATACCATAATTATACAGTTTGTCTAGTAATATTTGAAAGTCAACAGTATCGAATGCCTTTGCTAGATCTAGGAATACAATTGCTATGGGTTCACTTTTATCTAATTTATTAAAAATGGAATTTGTTATTTGGTTAAGTGCATCTTTGGTGCTTAAATTTTTTCTAAATTCAAACTGCCTATTAGAAATAAGTTTATTTTTGTTGAAGAAATCGTTCGAATTTTTTTCTTTTGCTTTGTGTATTGGTATTACTTCAGCTATTTTTAGGGCTTCAGGCCAAATTTCCTTTTCAATTCATAAGTTATAAATGTAAGTTAATGGGTTTGATATACTGTCACTTAAGGATTTTAGTACTTATGTATTAATTTCATCAATTCTGACATTTTTGTTTTTCATATTGCGAATTATTTGGACTATTTCTACTGTGTTATTTGTTTTAGGAATATGCTGTTTGAATTGATCTTAGGTAGTTTTATTTCTTCATTTTGAGATGTATTTATTTTATTTCTTAGCTTTTATACTACTGTACAAAAAAAATCGTTTTATTTCTCAGGAATTTCTGTTGGGTCTTCAATTTTTTTGTTGTTTTCTTTTAGGTAGTCTATGTTGCTGTATTTCCTTTCTATTTTTCCTATTTTATTTTTTATTATTTTCTACAGATTTCTTTGGTTATTTAAGTTTTGTTCGACAAGTTTTCTATCGAAATTTTCCTTTGCTTTATTTATGATGTTTTGTAGATTTTTAACATAGCTTTTGTATTTGTTTTTTTTATTTGATTGTTATGATCTTTTTTCCAGATGTTATAAAGTTTTTTTTTTAGTTTGACATGATTTTATGATTCCTTTTGTTATCCAGTTATTTCTTGGTTTATTTTTTCTGTTTTTGTCTTTTTTATTTCTTTCCTTCGCTTTGTTAATACAGAATTTAATTTTATCAATTAGGGTATTTATAGCAATGTTTGGGTCATCTACTTGGTATATATCTAACCACTTTATAGTTCCTGCAGTTTTTCGTAATTCTTGGTAATTTATTTTTGTATTATTTTCTTCTTTTTTAATTACTTTTTGAGCAGCTTTTATCTTCATAAAAAGTGTATATGTTCTATGTTTTAATCTATCAAATTGAAAGAAAAAATTGTCTATGCAGGAGTCTTTGTTGTTGTTGATATCCGAAGGTCTAGTTGTGCCATTAATCCCTCGAAAATATTCATTTTCTAATATGGTTTGTAAAAATTCATGTTCAATTATATCTTGATTAAGTATGTGAATGTTAAAATCACGTACAATCAAATTATTTTTGTGATTTTTGTTAATTTTTATTAGTTCTTTAAAGTTCATTAAAAATTCCGTTTTGTGCAGATCATGGGATCTATGCACTGCTGAGATTGATAGTTCTTCTTTGTTATCTAAAGAAATTACCGTTTTTAAAATTTTGAGTTTATTTATTTAAACTATTTCAGTTGTTTCATTTATATCGTTTCTAATAAAAGTGACCACATCTGATTTGTCAATTTTGCTTTCATTGTAATTCATTCTGTAATTGCTGAGTTTAAAGAATTCGTGGTGATCAAGTTTCCAGGATTCTGTACCTACAATAACATAAGGTTTTACTATTAAGTTGTTAATAAACACAAGTAATTTATTGTAATTTGAATTTAGGCTTCTAATATTTATACATAATATTGTTTCAGTGTCTTTTGTTAAGTATTTGTTAAATGTACTTGTGTTACCTATCTTGTATTCTTTTACAAATAAGTCTTCAAGATCTAAATTCATAGTTACCAGTTGCTTGCATTGGCGTTTTCGGGCTTAGTGTTGTTGATGACGATGCAGTGGTCGCAATTCTTACTCTTTTGACTGTTATCCACCGCTGAAATCTTGGTTGCTCTGTTTTACCAAAATATCTTGGGTAGGTAGGTTTTGCTGGATAATCAGTCATTTCGATGTATTTATTAATTTTATTTTTTTAAACTTGACACAATTCACTGTCAATGGCACAATGATTAATGTCATAGTTTAGTTTATTTTTTTTGTTGCAATAGTCACAGTTCGGGCACTTACGTGATTGACTTTTACATTGATCAGCTGGATGATTTTCTGCGCACAAGTAACACGTGGCTTGGTTCGTGCATTTTTTGCTCTATGTCCAAATCTCGAACACGTGCTACAAGGACTGGCGTTTATAATTTCAAAAACTCTACAATTTTGATAGCCGACGAAGAGTCTGTTACTATTATCTTTTATGTATTTGTAGATTTTTGGTGTGACTTCTAATACAGCAGTTATTGATTTGGTTTTTGGATTTGTATATATATTTATTACTTTACATTTATCTTCGATGTTACTAAAATTTCTTTGATTTATATCTGTTTCTATTTCTTTATCGTCTTTAAATATTCTGTCTATATCAATCACTTTCACTTTTGGTTTTTTGATTTGCTCTTTTTCAATTTTCAAGTTAATTGTTACGTTATTATTTAAAGTATTTTCAATTGAATTTACACTTTCTTCGTTCATACAATTTATTATCACTGTGTCTTTGTTAATACTTTTCACATTTTTTGTTTGAATATTTTTATTTTAATTTAATGATGTATTACTGTTCTTTTTAGATTTGTGTTGTCATTAATGTTAGTTTTTTTTAATAATTAGTTTTGGTACTCTTTTGTTAACTTTTTTGGTATTTGTTACTATTTCTGCAAATGTTCTTGTGTTATTGATTGTTTGGCTATTCGAATTTTGTTTTTGTTTTGTTAAAAGTTCATTTAATAGTTGATATTTCTCTTGCATTTCTTTATTTAATTGTTTTAATAGGTTGTTTTCAATTTTTAAAGATTCCATTTCGCTATAATCTTCGTACACTGATGCATTGTGTAGATTATCTTTGTCTTTTTCCTTTTCTTTCACAATTTCATTCAGTATTTCTTGTTTAATTTGTTCTCCGCTTTCCTGTTTTAATTGAGCGATGAACTGCCAAGCGGTCTCGTTCAGTGCACCATATGGAACTTTTGAGGTTATTGCAAAGTTCGGGTGGTCTTGACAAATTATAAATGAATTTGATAAAATTTTTCCTGGACATCCAGCATTGTATTTGGCTACAAATTCACTGGTGTGTTGGAAACTTCCACAAACTATACACATTACTGCTCCAACTTTCGTAGAAGGATGACACTTGTAATATTTGTTGAGAGAGGCATCTGGTGGCTCCTTGCTGCCCGGCGTCATGTTGGCACATCCATATTTATATAAAACTTGGTTACAAATAGTTATACAGAATTATTCTTGGTTTCATAACGAATAAATTCATGTATTGTAGTGTACAGTTATCATAATTGGTTTCAGAGAAATAGCGAATTAACAGATCAAGTAACTGCTTCTGTGAGTCTCGCGCGGTTTGGCAGCTCGTGCGATAATGCGTGTGATAATACTCAACTACGAGCTTCAGAGTTCAATCGCTATTTCTCTGAAACCAATTATGATAACTGTACGTTACAATATATGAATTTATTTTTATGAAAACAGGAATAATTCTGTATAATTTTAATATGTATTTTCTAAAAGATGGGGTCAAATTGTTTTATAAACAAATAAAAAGTACTTTTTACGATAATTTTTTTTACTCATATAGTCATAACATATTTGTAACCAAATTTTATACAGATTGTTAAAGGGAAGTAGAATAAGCTTGCTAGAATTGGATAGAGCGGAAAATTCTAAGTAAAAAATCCTCTTGTAACTTCTCGATCCGATCAATATTCATTGAATAATCATCGATTGAAAATCAGCCAAGCAGGCCAATCGGAAGAGATACTCGCCGGGCCGCCTTACTCCGCTCGTCAGGCGCTTCGCCTCCTACTGTAGGTCTCTCCTGATTAGCCTGCTCGGCTATATTTCAATCGAAGATTACTCAATGAATGTTGATCGGATCAAGCGGCGCGGCAGCGCCCCCGATGGCAAGTATGAGAATCGCAGGGCGCAGACGAGCCTTCCTATTATACTTTTAATTTGCTTTTTAACCTCAAAATTTTTTTAACCATTTCTATTAATTTATGCTTTACATTGGTTTTATTAAGTTTTGCTGGGCTTAATTAATAGATTTTTAATTTCTACTTTAATTGAAAAAAGTTTCATCCCCAAAGATTATTTTGTTATTAAGTTATCGCCAATGCTTTTCGGGCGACTATTTCCTTTCGCTAAA
Source organism: Megastigmus dorsalis (assembly GCA_900490025.1). Classification (NCBI taxonomy): domain Eukaryota; kingdom Metazoa; phylum Arthropoda; class Insecta; order Hymenoptera; family Megastigmidae; genus Megastigmus; species Megastigmus dorsalis. The sequence goes on along the minus strand of UELU01100736.1, from coordinate 14,086 downwards.
TTTTAAGCTGACGCTATATATAGATTTACAAATACATACAAAAAGAGGTTCAGAATTCAGCCACTATATATAGATATGCAAACACGTCAAAATTTCGATAAATATTCTCAACGTCGCGAGAGGAGAAATACCCCCGAAACATGAGAATTAAGTTCGTTACAGTACATTGATGGTAGGTGGCTCTGTGAGAGATCCAATGACGACCATCTTCGGCCCGCCTACCAGGCGACTATGCTCGCTGAGAAGGTGGAACGCGCGCAGCGGTGTAACTCGTGAGAGACAACTCTCGTATAGTTGCTCAACCTGTATTGCGCTGCTACCTCTTCACCTCGCATGGTACGCTAGTACCTCGGAGTATGATTTTGACTCTGTTTTCCTTTCGCGATAACTAAGTTTTCTTTTTTTAAATTCATAGTTTAACGACAACTTATCGAGTTGTTCAGACGCTATATATTGATATACAAATAGATACAAATTTCTTCCCGATACAAGTCTATCATAAAGATATTACAAGTAGAAACTAATAATACAAAATATAGGTAACATATAGAGAATAATATATATAAATATATAAATAAAAATTGGAAGATCCCGAAAAAAAATGTATATTAATATAATATAATCATATTATACTCTGTCTAGGTATGTATATCGATAATTATGTCTACGTGTGGAATTCGGTCGTATTCGATGTCTAGGTTCACAGGGTCGCCGATGATGGAGTCTAACTAGTGCGCTCCGTAGCTTTTCATGTCTAGATGTTGAATTTGACAGTATTCGATGTCTAGGGGTAGATAGATAGATAGATAACTTTTATTTTGTTATAAAAACAAAAAATACAATATTTTATAATATAACATAAATCATAAACAGTATAATAAATAAATATATCACAATTTTCTTCATTTTTGTAAATATTGCTAAAGTATAAAACAGTCTTCCTTATCTATCACCGTCAAACTTATAAAATAAATACAACACAATAAAGTATATAATAGTCAAATAATTACATTACAATAAAATATATACAATCAGGGGGTGATATCCCAGTGTGCATCACGGAGCGACTAGGCATCCAGATCGAGGAGGTACTGATAGATCGCCGTCTTGAATCTGCGCAAAGATGGTAGGTAGCGCACACAATCAGGTAGAGAATTCCAAAGGTGCGCACCCTGCACCTGGAAAGATCTTATACCAGCTTCAGTACGCACCCTCGGTATCGAGAGTTCTTTTGCAACACCCCTGCTAGTGCACCTGGGCTGGTGTTTAGTAAAAAAGGCCGCTAAATATTTAGGCTCATTTAACCGGAGGATCTTGTATAAAAGAATTGCGGAAAAATAATTCCTCCTGGCATCGACACGCAACCAGCCCAGTTGCTTCCTATAGGGGGTGATGTGCTCATCCCTCCTAGCACCGTAGATAAATCTAACACCCAAATTGTTCAGTCTCTGTAGTCTGGTTTTCTGTTCACTAGATGCATCAAGACACACAACGGAGCAATAATCGAGATGAGGAAGGACTAAGGCCTCGACCAATCTTCTGCGCAAGACCTCAGTGGTGCACTGTCTAATAAACCGTAAACTATAGAGAGTTCACGAGTATATAGTAGAGTAGAGGGGTATCAGGTCGCCGATAATGGAGTCTAAGTAGTGCGCTCCGTAGCTTTTTGTGTCTAGGGATAGGATTCGGTAGTACTCGATGTGTGCACAGAAAGCCCCATAAGGGTGTCCTCGTAAACGATTCTGCATATGCGTATGTGTGTAATTCTGGGATTCTTAAAAGATTGTTCACAACAGCTGGGTTTTTGCGAAATGAAAGTTGTGTCAATTATATAATAAACTAAAACCCCATAACCCCCGACCCCAATGATGTTCGTCTGCGGCGCCCAATTCTATTTCCGGTCGCTATTATGTATTAAGACATTAAAATGTTACTAAAGAAATATTGTGATACGCACCTGAATATCCCAGAAGATGACAATCTTTCTATTTCTTTTCTGGGATCTCCCAGAAAATAACAATGCATACTAGAAATCGTCCCAGAAATACCAGAACTTGACTATTTATATATGTATATATATATTTTGTGGAAGGTGCGAATTTCGTAAATAATAAAGTTTTTACTTATTATAGTTTTAAGGTTTTAAGGAAAATGTGCAGCTCATTAATTTTTTGTATTACGATGAATTAAATTCATCGTAATAGTTTATATCATGAAAATTAAGAATTAATGTTCGCGGTTGCGAATGTTTTTTTGTTTTATCAGAACTGATCGGAAATTGAGATCTTGCATAAAAATCGTGAAAATTTACCAAAATAATATAATTTGTATGTAAAAACATTTATTTTAAAAATGAGGTGTTTCTCTTGCGGATTTTAGATGACTTTCATTTTTAATTATATGTTAATGTTCATAACACCTTATCTGAACTGAATGATTGAACTTTAATATTTAAATTTTTAATTAATAATTTGTATAAAATAATGGACGGGCCACCAAGTATGTTCATATAGTTATTTATTAAGATTAAAGATATTTTATAAAATTGTGAAAGTGCCGTTCTGGACGAGGCGCATTATATCAAATATATCAAAGCTACCAAAGGTTTTAACAATTAGCATCTTTATTCTTAATAAGGCACCATTACAAAGTTGAAGTTCATGTTAATATTTTGGTACTTATCAATAATTAATAATAACTATGTAAAATTATGAAAAAGAGTACTTGACAATTTCTAAATTGATTTTACAACTTTCTTTAGTTTAAATTGGCTATTATAAATTGGAAACTTTATTTAAATATGAAAAATTAAGAAAAAGAGTACTTGAAAATTTCTAAATTGATTTCACAAATTTCATTAATTTAAATTGGCCATTGTAAATTGGAAAATCTATTTGAATATGTAAACAATGAAGAAAAAGAGTACTTGACAATTTCTGAATTGATTTCACAAGTTTCTTTAGTTTAAATTGGCCATTAGAAATTGGAAAATTTATATGAATAAATAAAGAAGCGATGTTATTTAATTGAAAACTCAAGTTTAATGTCTCTATACTAAATAAAAGATTACCATGTAATAATATGATTATTAGAAAGAGAATCAATTTAATAAATATGATCTCATAGAATATTACCAAATAAAAGAGGTGTGAATTTTATTATAAAAAAAAATCAAATTATAAACACAAAACCTTATAATAAAGACAATTGGTGAAATTATTACACTAAATTATTAAATTTATTATCTAAAAAATTAACAAGCTAATAATTGTCTCAAAGAATTTTATAGAAATAAATTAGAATTACTGGGGCAAATAGAAGCTTTGATAGTAATTTCTATTTATTTTATAACTTTCTTAAGTTCAAATTTAGAGAATATAAGAAATTTAATAAAGAATTGATTATCGAAAATTTACAACAGGATTTTACCTTAGAATTTTCCGCTCTATCCTATGCCATAGAGGCTATTCTACTTCCGTTTAACATCTGATATAAATATTATTACATATATTACTAGTAAAATGATTGAACTTTCAAATTAGACGTCCTGAGCCAAAATATTCTAAGTTTGACAAAAGTTACAAAGCAAATAGTGAGTCGAAGCGTAATTATGCAACATATTGTGCCGTCCGATATATAAGATATCATATATTACAAATGTAAATTAAATTTTAAGAGAAAAATAGAATAAGCAGAAATGAATACAAGATAAGCAGAAAAGGATATCAAATCCCACGAAATAAGAACATAATTCCTAGGAAAGAGGACTAATTTCCACTGAACAAGCAGAATGGGAAGCCCAAATCGAGCCGGCATCATGCTATAAAAGCAGAAGAAGAAATACCGAAAACCAGCATTAGCTTTAAGACAATGTAGAGGTGATACCAGAATACATACATTTAATATTATATATATTTTTCTCTTTTCTGTGATTGCCTCTCCTCTGCTCACTAACATGCGAATCGGAGAAGTCGATCCATTGCACGGCGGCCGATCTATCGCTTAAGGAAAACCTGTCATCTGGAGTACTCGGTTGAGCCGGTGCGCGCTCCCGGGGTGTACAGATTCGTACGGGTTAGTACTAAAATCACTAACAGCATTTCTACCTCTTTAGATAGCATGCCAATGAGTGCATGTTATTTGCGAAAAGGAAGAAAGTAAATATTGGTACCTGAGCCTGCGAGAACATAACAAGTCAATGTGCATTTGTTGTGGGGCCGCGAGCGCAGGTAAACAATAACAAAGCGCTGAGAGCTAATGTAGTAGTCAGTACGTATTACTATATTCGGCTCCGCGCGGGGTTTTCTCATACACACTTTTCTGACATTTAGACATAGCAACCAATGCGTGTTGTTATTCAATGAAAGACAAGCCTTTGGGTGGGCATAAATAACATTAATATATTCAATCAATTAGCAATATCTCTGGTTCTAATAGACATTCTTAAATGCAACAAATTTACATGTTCAGAGTATCATATTAGTCTATTAACTCGTTTCTACACCGTCTGAAACAATGGAATTGTTAATAACTTTTGTAAATATCAAGATATGTCTAAACACCCTCGAAATTCGTAACCAGTATGCCAAAATACGTCTAGAAAACTTTGGTGAGTGACTATACGTCTATCGGTCACGAAAACCCCCCTGGCTCCTAGACTAAATCAATCAAAGGAACTAACTCCCGGCTACGTGGAAAGCAGCTACCATAAATCGTCAGTAAATTCACTGTCTATTATAATCGATTTTTAACTTATTGTATTGCATTTCGACAAATACTTTAGAAATACTTAGTTTATTTTATACAAGATTAACAATATTGTTATCAAGCAAATGTAATTACAAAATTATTTGTACGCTTATATATTTAAAAATTATTTACGTCTTATCTGACAAACATTATGTAACTAATACTGATATCTCAGTATATTAATTTCCTCGCGATTGATCGCACCTATATAGGTGCTATAATAGTTAAACGGGCAACTCTCAATAATTAAGAGTGAGAATACCGGAGGAAATAAAGTGAAACGTTTTCGTGAGTTAACCCATTAACGCCCAAGTGGACACTTTTTTCACCAGTTTTTCAGAGCTGTCTAGATGTGGTAAATTTGGGCCTAAAAAATTTTCGAACACATGAAATTTATAGATTTTTCATCCATCTTTCGAATAGTAACATTCAAAATATAAAAAAAAATTTTTTTATTACTCAAAAATAAAGTTTAAGTCTGAAAAACACCGAAATTTTTTTTTTTATTACATTTTTCACCAACTTTCCGTTATGCAATCATCTTGAAACTAATTTAGATAGTGGAGGAAATGTCTGAACTTTGAGAAAACGGGTTCGGAAAGTTAATTTTGTTACCTACATGATTCAAAAAGGCGTCCAAAGTGAAAATTATTACTAAATATCTTTAGGACGCTTTAACTTATAAACTTTCAACTTTTTGAAAAAAGTGCTAAGAACAAAAAGTGCTTAGAATTCATCACTGAACACTATAGAATCTTTTTAGAACTTTTCTTGAATTTTTTTTAATTTATAAAAAACTCGAGTAGATTTTTTCTAAATTTTCTCCAAAAATTCTGAAAAAATTCTATTGTATTCTTTGATGAATTCTAAGCACTTTTTATTAATTGAAATTTTTTCTGAAAGTTGATAATTTTCGAGTAATATTAAATTTTTTTATCTACGATTTTTCCTCTAAAAATCGCGGCCCAAAAAGTAAGACTTAAAATTTTGTATTTTTTTCATGGTGGTTTAGTAAACAATTAACTATCAGAGAGCAAAAAAAAGAATAAAATAAATAAATTACTTATTTTGTAACATGATTTACATTAAAAAGAAAATACGAAGAATTCAATTGTTTTTTTTTGTTTTTCATCAATTTTTTTAGTTTTTTAATTTTTTTTAATTTTTTTTTATGCATTTATTAATTTTTTTATTTCAGTAATTTATTTGTTTGGAATAAAAAAATAATTCGAAAAGATAAAAAGTTTGCTTGATTTAGTGATTTTTTTGGAAGCATGTTTTGCAAAAATATTATCACATTCTTGACAAAAAATGTTTGTTTTGATTGAGTGCGAATTAGGTGAGCATACTTTTTTCTTTTTAATGTGCATGTTTTCGTTGTTTTTTTTTTATTGACACAATTTGAAATCACTGTAGCATTTGTGATGCTTGCTTGGATCAATCTAATTAACACTATTCAAGTCCATTTCTTCGGTCTAATGCTTGGTGTAACATTATTGCAGTGGTTATCATGTAAATCTACGCTTCCCATAAATTGATTGTAGAGCCCGAACGCAAGGGGAAAGGGAAGCTATACTTTAGATTTTTTTTTACTGAAATATCTTTTTGTCGGGTAAGTAGGCGTCACTCCTCCAGCTGTAGAAGCAATGGAAACTATCTTAGAATTCATGAGAGTTATGTAATTGATTCCTCTGTTTTTATCGTGTTTGACAGCCCTACTTCCTCGCGGAGATTTTTTAGGAAGAGCATTCTTTATTTTCACTCTATTTTCTCTGATAGTACCAGTGAAACGTAATCCCAATTTTTGTAAGTGTAAAAGGAGATCAAAACTCGTAAACAGATTGTCCATATAACGATGACATGATTGTATTTAACGCGCACTTACTTTGGAAAGCAAATGATTTAGTAAAGCCATTACAACTCGGGATCCTTGAGCACATTTGGCTAAATTTTGACCTATCGTTGAATTTTTTCCACAGTATAGATCGAATTCTAAAAGAAAACCATCTACAATACGAAGAGCCCAAAATTTCAGGCCAAACCTTATCGGTTTACCTCGAATATCTTGTTTCAAAACTGTAAATTCATTATTTTTCTCGAACGCCAAGCTCTGTCATTTTGATCTTCATCTGCTGGTTGCGAACATTTCAATTTTGATTTTATGGTCTCAAACTTATTTCGAGATATAGCAGACTGTATTACTTCACCACCTAGATGAAGATCAGTAAACCAATAATGTCTTTGAGACTTTCTGGGTTTGTAAATGGAGAAAATGATTATTCCAATGAAAGTATTTAGCTCGGACATTGTCAAATCATAACCATTCTGTTTAGTTGACTTAATAATGTAATTTTTGATCTCAGGAGAAAAAAATGTTTCAAATAATTCGACTGAAGTCATATTTCGAATTTTTACAATATCAGCATGGGACAAAAGCAATGTGTTTTCAACATCGTTACTGTACTTTTTTTCTCCATCGATCCATTCGAAAACGTGGTTGTTTTCCAGCTTAGTTTGGTTACCGTTGTAATTTTTTTAAGTTTTTGAATAAGAATTTTTTTCCAAAAATCTTTCAAATTCTTCACCCTTAGAATCATCATCTGAACAACCAGAATCACTAGAATCTGGAATAAAAATCAAAGAATCCTCATCTTTGCTATCAGATTATTCTGACAAGGAATCTGAGACTAAAGATTTACATAGTTTTGCCATTTTATAAATTTTAAAACCTAAATTTTTAAACTTATCAAATTTTAAAAAGAGCAAGATCTTTGATCAAAACAAAGTATGCTGCAAGAAAACTCAAAGTAGCTAAGCGCACTAACCCTGGAGGGACTTATCATCTGCCAGTGTGATGAATTTCAGACAAAAACTTTTATTCATACACTTGTTCCAATACATACATTTATTCCAATTTGTTGATAAATTTTTATACTGTTTGTATTTATATTTTAGTCAATCAATTTTGGGTCAAAAGTTAAGAAACAAAATTATAACATTTATAAAGAAAAGGATTATTTAGTTTGTAATAAATAATAAATGCTAATATTTTTGAGTAAGAAAATCTAGTGCACTGCGTAGATAATCGATAAAATATAAAAAAGTGTGCATTATTTAAATTGTTTTCAGAAAACTTAAGTAGACACAGTTAGCTGAGCTTCAGAGATTGCAGGTGCAAAATACTAATTTTCAAATATGTATGGGCTTATTATAAATAAAAAAAATTATAAGATAATTTTTGTTTTTTATTTTTTTAAGATTATTTTACTCGAAAACTATCAACTATCAGAAAAAATTTCAAGTAATAAAAAGAGCTTAGAATTCATCAAACACAATAGAATATTTTCATAATTTTTGGAGAAAATTTTGAAAAAAAATCTTTACTCGAGTTTTTTTATAAATTAAAAATAATTCTAGAAAAATTCTATTGGGTTCTTTGATGAATTCTAAGCACTTTTTGTTATTAGCATTTTTTTCAAAAAGTTGAAAGTTTATTAGTAAAGCATCCTAAATATATTTAATCACAATTTTCACTTTAGACATCATTTTGAATCATATAGGTAACAAAATTAACTTTCCGAACACGTTTTCTCAAAGTTCAGACATTCCCTCGATCATCTAAATTAGTTTCAATATGATTGCATAACGGAAAGTTGGTAAAAAATCCAATAAAAAACAAAAAAAAAATTTTTCGGTGTTTTTTTACACTTAAACTTTATTTTTGAGTAATAAAAAATTATTATTTTATATTTTGAATGTCACCATTTGAAAGATGGATGAAAAATCTATAAATTTCATGTGTTGAAAAATTTTATAGGCCCAAATTTACTCCATCTAGAGAGCTATGAAAAACTGGTGAAAATAGGTAAAACACTTGGGCGTTAATAAGTTAAGGCGTTTTGCGTTTGACAGTTTATAAAATGAACTAAATTAATGTATTAGAATCTAAGTCTTATGAGTCTGAAGAGGAGGGTATAAGTAATAAACCCTCGAAACGTTGTAAAAATAAATGAATTGAATTTTAGCTAATAATTGCGTTCTATGATGATCGACCTAGCCTTTCACCATGATGCATACATGATCTTAACTACAATTAATACATACAATTAACTACATTTAATACAATAGAAAATCATTTAAGGATGATATTCTATAAATTATACTTTAATATAATCAGCATTTCTGACGATGAGTACATGAAATTTAAAATCTCAATACCCATACCTACCTTTTTCCTAAATAATATTATAGCTGCAAATATTATAAGAAAACCAGTATCGCGACGAAATTTCTGAAAATAGAAGTACCCAGTACCGGAGTGCTACGCAATGGAGTATTCAGTAAGTTGCGCTCTGTTACCGGACAAAGTCTAGTACGCTCAACTGGAGTGTTATCACAGTTATGTATAACGTTTTTTCTTACGCAGAATATAACGCGTTTTAAGGTTGTATAGGCTATACCATAAAATCCAAAAGCTAGTCAGATTTAAAAATTAAGCTTTTATGATTTGAAAGTATATTTTTATACAGAGCTATACTAGTATTGAAGATCGGAATCGGTTAAAATTGATTTAAATGTGTTTTAAAGTATTTTCTGACGATATGAAGACTCATTTTACAAACTTTTGGCTGCAAATTTGCCCTTTTTTAGCATGTTAATTCTGATTTTGTTTCATTTATAGCTAATGACATACATTTTTTATCGTTGATACATGTTTAAAGTATAATTAGTTATTGTTATACAAAATTTTAAGTACTTGACATTATTTTTCCTTAGTTTTTTCACGATTGTATGTGAATTTTGGTATTAAATTGATAGATATAGGTATACCTCGCATGTTAAATTGAAATTTATACTTATCAATAACTTTTAAACGAGCTAATCAATCCTTCTAAAATTTTGTGGGCGATCTTGTATTGTTAAAATCTACTTATTTACAAATTTTCAATTGTGTGTCATCATTTCGACTATATAGCCTATACAACCTTAAAATATAGAATAAATTGCTTTTGTTTTGTAATTAAATAACTAGAAAGAATAGGTTTTTCGATATGTATTCGTAATCTTCTTAAGAATCTCATTTTTTTAGGTTAGAATTCGCTTTTCGCATTTATATCGGAACCTGATGAAGCTAGAGCGTAACGAACCAAAATTGTATGTTTCCAAAAAAAGTGAATTAATTTTTTGTTATCTTCTGATAGGTATATTTGCTACAACTGCATTTTTTGAGGTTAGGTATCTTTGTTAGTTTTTATCTCATAAACTGCTCTAGTAAAACAGTTCAAATTTTTTATATTTCTAGAAGGAATCAACTTTTTGGTATTCATAAGTAAACTGTTTCTCGTTTATTGAGGTTAGAATTCGTTTTACGCAATTATTTCGCAATCGGGTAAAGCTAGAGCGAAATGGACATTTTTAGATTTCCTGTTGGTGAATTGACTTCGTTATCTATCGATAAACTTACTGTAATATTTGATCCTTTTTGATCTAGCAGTTCTCGAGATACAAGCGAAAAAAGAAACCTAACCTCAAAAAATACGATTGTAGCAAATATGCCTGCCAGAGGATAACGAAAAGACAATCCTCTTTTAGGAAACGTAGAATTTTTGTTCGTTATGTCCTAGCTTCATCAGGTTCTGGTATAAATGCAAAAAGCGAATTCTAACTTAAAAAAGTGAGATTCTTAAGAAATTTACTTATAGAAGTCGAAAAGTCGATTCCTCCTAGGAGTGCCAAAAATTTGGTTCAGTTTGCTGAAGTAGCTCTCGACATACAAACGAAAAATGAATTCTAACCTCAAAAAGTAGTTTTAAAAAGTATGTCTATCGATAAATAACGAAAAGTGAATTTTTTTTAGGAAATCTAAAAATTTTGTCCGATTCTAGGAATGTCAAAAAATTTGGTGTTTTTGTTTGCTAGAGCAGTTCTCGAAATATAAGCGCAAAATAAATTCTAACCTCAAAATACGCAGAAAAATAATAACATTGGTATTGAATTAATACAGCACTATGCCAAAAAGGGTTATAAAATTCAATACTTCATCAAAAATATTTTTATTTAATTAAAAAACAAATGCAATTTATTCTATATTTTAAAACGCGTTATCTTGTGCTTAAGAAAAAACGTTATACATAACTGATAATACTCCCGTTGAACATACTAGACCTTGTCCGGTAACAAACCGCAACGTACAGGGTACTGGAGTTTTCGGTAACATCAAATTTGGTTTTCTCTCAATGTAATACAATCTTTTTTCTAGTGCGGGCGAAACGCAACCTTTTATAACACGTAAACGAAGTAGAACCTTTCTTCGAGCGCGGGCGAAACACAACCTTTTCCTGCGCGTAAACGAATCAGCAGCTTCCTTCGAGCCCGGGCAAAACGCAACCTTTTCCAGCGCGTAAACGAATCAGCACCTTTCTTCGAGCGTGGGCAAAACGCAACTGTTCTTCGTGCGCATACGAATCAGCATCTTTTTTCGAGCGTGGGCGAAACGCAACCTTTTTCAGCGTACGACCTAAACGCAACCTTCTTCATCCCAACCGTCAATATGCATTAAGATTCGTTCAACGATTAATTGAAATTATAAAAGTACTTTTTTAATTAATGGAATTATAAAATTTGTTATGAATTAATCGTTGATCGATTCCAAATAGAGAATTTTTTTCCTCGTTCGCAATTGCTAAATGGTAAAAATTTTTGTCAACTTTAAATACATAATTGGTGTGCTTTAATATATATGTGCTACTTAATACTACGTGTGTTTTTATCTTTTTTAACTGACATACCATACAAACGTAGGCTTCCTTTGACGAATAATATTAATTATTTTTGTCCCAAAATATTCATTGAAGTCGTACAAATCTCCGTCTTCTCCTTTCTTTGCGTAAAAATATCTATGTTTTATAATAAATGAGTATTAAACATTATGGTCCGTAGATTTAAACTGTCGATAAAGAAGGAATTTTTCTTCCATATGACATTCCCTTAAGAGGATGTCGGAGTCGCCTGTTTTACCAGCATTAAGTTTTTCAAAGTTATCTAATTAACAAATTAACCAATTAACTTGAAACTTTAAGAGATAATAGAATGATCATAGATGAAGCGCGCTCAGCCCAGAAATTTTCAAAAATTCAAGTAATATCGAAGCTAGAGAAATAAATATCAAAATTTTACTAATTTCCATTACATCCAAGAGATGGCATGATTCTGACTTTGCATTTATGTTTCAAACCAAATATATTACATTTACGTAATTTATCGGTAATTCCAAGGCTGAGCGCGCTTCATTTATGATCATTCTATCATTTCTTAAAATTTCAAATCATTTGGTTAATTTGTTAAAGAGAAAAGTTTGAAAAACCTTAAAAAAAAATCAATAAATTATATATACACATACATACATTCGGTAGTACTTAATTCTGTCACAACAAAATTTAAATTAACCAAAAAGTATATCTATACATATTGATAACTATAGGTATACATTTCCAGGTTAAATTTTCAAATAAATTAGTTAAAGTTAAAAAAAGAATTAATTTTCTAAAAAATTATTGCAATAAATTTTTAAAAAATTTATTGCAAAATTTCTCGAAACACATAATTTTTTACTTTATTAGATTTTTTATTATAAAAATTATTTTTAATCCACTCCATGAACGAACTCTTGATATTGCTACATATAATTGCCCATGTGTAAAAACATTACGTCTAAGATCAACACCAATATTCGAAAAAGTCTGTCCCTGAGCTTTATTGATAGTCATAGCAAATGCTAACTTAACTGGAAGTTGACGTCTTTTAACAGTGAAAGGATATTCTTTTTCAGAATATAATGTTATTCGGCTTAAAAATACAATATTACCTTCTTTATCACCTGTTAATACTTTACATTTTAATAAATTATTCGATAAATCTAATATTCTTAATCAAGTTCCATTACATAATTCTTCATTAATACCAAGGTTTCTTATAAGCATAACAATACAATTTATTCGTAATCGTAATTCATATGGAGGTAAATTTAATGGATTCAATGTATTAAGATATTCAGGTAATAAAGTTTCTGCCATTAATCCATTATCATCACAATTTTCAGCAGAATCAATAGTCGTGTATAAACGTTCAGTATTACTATCTAATAATGATACTACTGATTGATTGATTTCGTTAACATCAACATTCCTTGCAGATAATATTGCTGATAAACTCATTTCATCATATTGATGATTTCTAATTAAATTCCCATATATACATTCAACAATATTAATATCATTAACTTTACAACGATCAGGAATATCAATGTTATTATCATTATCATTTAAATTTCCATTTCCTACTTAAGAGCAAATTCAGCGAAACTTAATTCTTCATTATTTACTCGCATATTTTGAGTTAAGTGAAATTTATGAAACATATTCCATAAAATACTTTTCTTTATTGATAAATTTATTCTTTCACTTTTGGTTCCATGTGGTAATATAGGTAATAATTGACGAAAATCACCACCCAATACTAAAATTTTACCACCAAATGGTAGTCCGTTATTCATTACTTCCCATAATGTTCTGTACATAATTTCTAAAGCATATTATGGAGCCATAGGAGCCTCATCTCATATAAATACGTCTGTATTTATTAAAAATTTTCCTGCATTTGATTGCACTGAAATATTTGATGAAGAATCCGGTAAAAGTGGTACAGGTAAACCTAAGACTTTATGAACTGTTTTTCCTTTAGGTAATAAAGTGGCAGCAATTCCAGTAAATGCCATTGAAACACATTTTTATTTTGACATCTTAATAAATTGTAAATCGTATTATATATAAAAGTTTTACCGGTACCTCCAGGCCCATCAATATAAAAACATTTAGGACCTTCGATATTTGTATAAATACATGATTTCAAAATAATGTCAACAATTTCTTTCTGTTCACAGTTTAATAGATTATATTGCTGATTTCCTAATACTAATAAATTGTTAATACATTCATTACTCATATATTCATGATCTTCAACTACTATTTGTGGCATAGATGCATAATTTGTAATACTTTGGCCTTCCATGTTTAACATCTCACAAATATCAGCATAAGCAGCATTATGAGCTCTGATAGAATCATGAAAATTTGAATTATAATCTTCAGACATAAATTCTTTAAAATTTTCCCATAATTGTTCTGGATAAAGAGGCTGACAACATATTAAAATACAAACAAATAAATGACGAAGACTACATGGCATCATCCATGTAATTGCTTCTTGCATTGCACGACTCCATTCCTCGTCATTTTCTATGAGACCCAATTGTAAGCAAGCATCAGAATATGTATTATGT
>UELU01100728.1:0-15157 GCA_900490025.1 Megastigmus dorsalis | reverse complement strand
GGAGTGAAGTTGCCGCACTCTTCTCGCCGCTCGGTAACGTGACGACGACGAACCCAGCTAGAGCGGTCATCTTAGACTCGTAATTTCGGCAACGACGATGAATAATGCATATTTCTAATATTTATTACGAAAGGATAAAAATATTATCGCTAACCAAAAACGACTATTTCGAATTTTTTTTATCCCGTCTACTAGAATATTGCAGTAATATTCCATAAAAACATTTATTTCGGAAAATAAAATTTTTATCTTTTGAACCAAAAATTTTACATTAATTCTGGCTACATCATTGTATTCTTATCCAAACTCCAAGTCTAATGCGACTTGCCGCATCTATTTTCTTCAATTCAATTCTGAGTAAGCTGAGTTCAAAAGTGCTGCGTTGGAAGTTTGTCACGTTGTATATTGTTTTCGACGGTGTACACGTTTATTTTATATAATTTAATAATACATATAAAAAGTAATCCCGGGCTTACCAATTTTATCATTATTATAATCGATTTTACTGTATACTGTAACGGGGGAATTTATTTAGGCGTGGGAGCGGCCTAATAATTTCCCTGCGTACACTAATAAAAGGCAAATGATACAAATGACCGTCAGCTCGCCATCAAAGTTCTGGCAGCTAACTTTAATTATATTTTTAATACTAAACTGCATAGACAGATTTGAATTCAGGGCGCCAGGCACTGATTTATGAAAGTAAAAGGTACGTTAATTTAGCGTTCGAGCAGTGCCACTCGAATAATTGATTTTAATTTAATGTCGCTAGAAATTATCTAGGCTCGACTAGCCAGAGGCAGAGTCGTGAAGTCGGACGGCCTCAGAGACGTTCGATTTTCGGACTGAGTTTCGGGTTACGGACAGGCACCTTCACACAAATAAATAAATATATTCTAAATAAATAAAAATAGAAGAGAAATAAATATGCTCACTCCCTATTTTGAATTAAAAATTTAACAATTTTGGTCCTTTAATAGGCAATTAAGTATGGTACAAAGTAAAGTAACAAAATGTGCTCCGAGCGCAATATAAAGAGGCCTGTCGAAGGCACGCTCCGAAATCAAGTGGCTCGACAATCTAAATCTTTCTAATAGAAACAAATTATATCGAATTCCGATATTTGCCTAGAAGAGGCACGCTAATTGCTCTCGCTATAATCGAGTTACGTGGCTCACCAAATGCAGCGTTGCTCCACCTCCCTCGAGCGTACAATTCGGACGCGAGCAAACGGAGTTTTCTCAAAACGAAGACAATAAAAACGCGCGTGACGCAAAGCTCTCTAGCGCTAAACTACGATCATCAACGTAGGCAGAAAATAAATTTATTAAATTGAATTGAAACGTAATTGCACGCGTTAGACAATTCCTACCGTGTTGTAGCTCCTACTCGTATCTCCGCGATTTTAAGCAGGCACCGGGCCTGGAAAAGCTGGGCAATATAATTACAAATTATAAATAATTCCTTAATTTAAACAATTTGAACAAAAAAATACAATGCGAACGAGCGCTGCCAATACAAAGGCACGTGCGCTTACACACTTCGCGAAGGGAACTTTTACGCGAATTGAAAAGACAACTACGCGGCGCGGAAGTCTGGAAGAAGCGATGTTCCTTGATGAGCAGCCAGTAGAGAAGTCCTCGAGGCAAGCGTCGGCGAGTCCGACGGGGATCGCGGCATCCGACGCGCTCTCTTCGCGTCGTCCTCTGATTGGCGCGCTATAGGTCGGACCAAATCGGAATGTTGTTGTTCTTTCGATTCTTCTCTCTTGCTCCAACGTCGTCTTCCCTTTCCCTGTAAGCACAGGCACTAAAAGTATCTCTCATTGGAAATTTCCATAGTTTTGGAATTTCGAAATATTCCGATGTGATGCTAGAGCTTATAATATGCTTTACAGGCAATATTTTATAGAATTTTCCCGCTGATCTATGAATTGAAATTCATAGGCAAGAAGAGCGAGGCATTGAAAAGCCTATCACACTCTCTTGCATAAATGGCCAGAAAGGCACTCGGAGCCTTTGAGGCATTAAAAATCGAGTGTTTATGAAATCAAAAATATTCCAAAATTGAGTTGACGTGGAGGCAAAAAAATAATTGAGATGAGAGAACTATAAAAAAAAGAATTGAAATGCTTAGCTTAGGCATTTATCCGATGTTCCGATCTTCTTGGTCTTAGGCATCTTGGAGCTGCGGCGTATTTATTGGATGCAGCGAGTTCTTCTTCCTTGAAGAGGTCAGTGCTCGACGATGCGTAGTTGCGCATGTATAAAAAAAGATAAAAATAAAAATAAATAATTGTTCTCTAAAATTAACGGCTCGAGACGAGAGGTGGAGGGACATCCCTTCTGGCTGCTTAGTTTGCCTTTTTAGGCATTTTTATTATCGTGTATTCGTGCGGTTAACGTGCGACAAATCGCCACGTTACAAACTCCCCCGCCTAGATGTTGCATGAGGGATTTCGTTTTGAAACTAAACGAAAAACGGCAGGACTCGCTTAACACGCACAAAAAAGAGAATATAAGAAGAAAAAAATGCAGCCAGAGTTCTTTCCTCCACTCACGTTTCGGTTTTGGCCAAACATGCCAGGAACATAACAAATTATTCTAGAACAAAAAAAAAACAAAAAGAATTGAGACATAGAGGCGGCGCAGGCGGTTAATTCCGCTCTCTGTCTCTGATGGCCATGCAACTCAACAGAGCGAAAATAAAGGCATTTGGTTAAAAAAAAACAAAAAAATAATATGTTTGAGAATGTATGTAGAGAAAAAAAAGGGTGTGAACACATTTACATTGAATGTGTAAAAAAACTAAAAAATACTTTTATTAATGGTCTATAAGGCAACAATGATTACAATCAATACCGCCTAAGAGGTAGACAAAGAAACAAGATAAATCTTTTTTGTAACAAAAGAAAAATATTAAGGCGCCTAGCGGCCTTATAATCATCTGCCTTTAAGGCATCAAAAAGAAAAAAAAACATTAATGCATGATTGTAGAAAAACAAACTTATGAGAAAAAAGAATCTTTCGGGCCGATATAGCGCAATTTCGCATTATTACTTCTTTGATTGCGGCCGTTTGGCATATCTCGTAGGAGGATATCCCAGTCCTTGTGGTTCTCCTTGACAAAGGCAGTAAGCATGGTTTTAAACACCCAGCTTACCCGCTCTACCGGATTGGCTTGAGGGTGGTATACCGGGGTTGTTGACTGCTTGATGCCGTACTCTGCAAGCTTCGCCGTCAAGGCACGATTGTAAAACTCGGTGCCGTTGTCGGTGTGCAGTACTTGCGGGGCACCGTAACGAAAAATTATGTTTTCCTCTAAGGCCTTTATGATGGATTGAGCGTTGGCTTTTCGTAAAGGCACGAGTTCTACCCATCGTGAAAAGAGGTCCTCGAAGACGAGCAGATACGAAGCGCGGGCGTTTGATGGAGGCAAAGGACCCATTATGTCGGCTGCTACGATTGTCCACGGCTGCTCGATTACCCTTCGGCCCATCATGCCTGTGGGAGCTTTCTGCTCAACCTTGCAGGCTTGGCAGGTAAGGCAGTGTTTCACGAATTTCGCTGTATCCTCGTAATACCCTGGCCAATGAAAACTCTCAGCTAAACGGCGAAAAGTTGTTGCCGTCCCGAGGTGACCTGCCGAAGGCACGGAATGTGCTTCTTCGAGCGCTTTCCGGCGGCAATTTTCAGGCAGTACTAGCTTCCATGCTTGTAAGTCGCCTACGATATCGTCTATTATGGGATCCGGGCGATGTCGGTATATTTGCCGTTTTCAATTATCCAATCCGGATATTTGTGAGGCATTGTTTCTATCAAACGAAGTCGCTGTTCATACCACAACTTTGGATTTTGATTGCCGCCGGGCCACCTGCATCGTCGGAAAACTTCCGAGAGAGTGCATCAGGCACGTGATGAAGGGCTGCTTTGCGGTGGACGATCTGCATATCGTACTGAGCCATTTTTAACGCCCAGCGCGATAATCGTCCTGTTGGACCGCGCAGATTTTGAAGCCAACGGAGCGAGCTATGGTCGGTAAGGACAGTGAAGGCAGTACCTTCCAGATATTGGCGGAATTTTTCCACCGACCATAGAACGGCGAGGCATTCACGTTCGGTTACACTATAGTTGCGCTCCCCTTTAGAGAGAGAGCGCGAGGCATAGGCAATTACACGCTCGCATCCGTCTATTTCCTGCGTTAGAACTGCGCCGTTAGAACTGCGCCGGGGCGGTTGTGAGAGCGGTCTTAACGGCCTGAAAGGCACGCTCCTGCTCTTCTCCCCACTGAAATCGCGAATTTTTGCGCAACAGTCTCGTAAATTGGTCCACGACCTCCGAGAAATTTTCAATTAACCGCCTATACCAGGAGGTCATGCCTAGCAGACGCCTTAGCTACTTTATATTTTTCGGAGCCGGATATAGGAGGATCGGCTCGATTTTCTCGGGGTTGGGTTTTAAGCCATATTGGTCGACGCGATAACCTAGGTATTGCACACTCTGTCGACAGAATTCGCACTTATCCCGATTTATTTGTAGACCTACCGCAGACAATTTGTGCAGCACTTTCTCGAGAATTGCAAGGTGCTGCTCAAACGTCTCGGTTACGATTATCAGGTCGTCAAGGTAGGCAAAGACATTCGGCTCCATCTCCGGCCCGATGACGCCGTTGATCATTCGTTGAAACGAGGCCGGTGCATTGGAGAGGCCGAAAGGCAGAACATTCCACTGGAACAAGCCTTTATCCGGCACTGTGAATGCTGTAATTTCTTTGCTATCCTGTTCCATCGGGATCTGATGATAGGCATGCTTCAAGTCGAGAGTGGAAATATATTTAGCCGCGCGAAGTTTTTCTAAGATTGCATCCATGTAAGGCAATGGATACGCGTCCTTCTTTGCAACGAGATTTACTTTGCGAAAATCTATGCAAAATCTATAAACGCCGTTTGGTCTACGGACCAACACCACCGGACTGGACCAGGCACTATGGGAGGGCTCTATACGCCCCGAGTCGAGTAATTCATCGACTCCCTTATGCATCGCTTGGCGTACTGGTTCCGAAACCATATAGTATCGCTGCTTGATGGGGTGTGCCCTTGCACATCAATTTTGTGCTCCGTTAAATTAGTGACAGTGGGTTTAGCAGTCGGGGGAGACAAACAACGAGAGAGCAAATCAGCAATCACTCGATGCTACTCGTCGGAAATTTCAACGATAGCAGCGCAAACCGAGGCCTGTACAGGCACGGACGTTGTAGATCCTTCCGACGGCTATGAAGGCATCTTCCAAGTACTTTCTTCGTAATCGATTATAATTCGAAAATCTTTCAAGAAATCGATTCCCAGCATACAATCATACGCCAAGCAAGGCAATAGACGGGCTTGAACGGACCGCGTTACGCTACCTACTGACAGGCTTAAAGCAAGTTTACCTTGTAATGATGCTGCCGATCCGTCTGCCATATGAACTAACGTTGCTGATGTCGCTGCACCTGTCATAGGCAGTGACGAGAACGTATTTTGTCCCAGATACGTGTGCATGGAACCGCTGTCTACTGAGGCAGAGAAAGTTTTCCCTCCTATTACAAGAGGCAAGAAAAAACGATCGTCTGCGCCGCGCGCTTCTGTCGAGGCACAATACTCGCAGAGGCACACTAAATTTGAATTTACTGGCGGTTATTGTTCGGGGGAGACGGCGCTGACCCTTGGCGCCGTCTCGCCTTTCCGTCGGACGTGGCGGCTTGTTTGGGCGAGGCCGTGCAAGCCTCTGCAGGTGCTGCGGTTAGGCAAGCATCATCTGGGAAGAGGCAATCCAGTGGCGAAGGAGGCGGTGCATATCCTCTTCTTAAAATACGAGTGACTTCCAACTGCTCTCCTTTTCGCTCCAAATCCTCCAAGGTATGGAGTTGGTCGCGCTCGATCGTCTCGCTATAGTCGGGATGGAGATTTGCGCAGGCAAAATCTAGCCGTTCTCCTTCCGAGTACGAAGGCACTACGTAACTCATAATGTGCCGCAATCCCACGAGGTAATAGGCGGACTTCTTCACGCACTCGCAGCTGGAAATTTACACCACTGAAGCGGTGTTGGAAGGCACGAAGAAATTCTTCCCAATTAGTCCAGTTGGGGCGTTCTAAACGAAACCACTGCAAGGCAAGTCCCGAGAGTAGCACCGGCATGGCCTCCAATAAATCCCACTCCGTCAATCTTGTCCCCCGTCGGCATTCACCCACCCACAGCAGAAATTCCTCGGCGCTATGATCCCTTTTTCGGCTGAATGTTAATCGCCATTTGCGCACTATTTCGCCTGCGTGCATCAACGCGGGATGTGGCGTACTCGGGGACGATTCTAAGCCGCTCATCCGTGGTGGAGCCGTCGGATGGGCCTGCGAGGCCATTGCGCCTGCCGTAGGCAGTGATGAGAAATCCGAGTTCGGCAGCTCGTCCGCAGACATGCGCGGAAATAGAGGCAGCGAAGCTGAGGGTTGTAAGGGTGGCGAGGAGTTCGTGGTCACTCGCGCACCCATCGTGGCGTTTGTCGTGAGCGGCACGCTAGACGCCGGGAGAGGCACGGACGTCTGCACCGAGGTCACGGCATCCCGGACCATATTCATCAGCGACTGGTTTGCCACCAGCGAAAACTGCCCACCGAATGGCGGTCTGGTACCACTATGCGTAGGAGTACCGGTCGCAAAATTTTCCACTCGCAATATCGATTGGTAGAGCGGTTGCGTACTCGGGACGTCCGCGCGATTGCTTGCGCCGGCATTTGTATATGTGGGCGCGGATGATATGGGCACGCTCGGGGCTGAAGTGCTCACCGGCACTGAGGCACCATAGAAATCACCAAACGTCACATTAGTTAACGTGTTCAGACGTGTCATCGAGAACGAGCCAGCCGTCGGACGGTTCACCGATGAATCGAATTCGCCGTGTTCCGTCGACGCGAGGCTGCGCGACGGCCCGGCGGCACTCGCATTTGAGGGTTCCACGGGCCACGGATCGTAGCGAGACTCCGCTACGTCCGCTTCACTCCAGGCAAGATTGGCTCGCTGCTGCGTTCGTAACTGATATCTGATCAGCCTGTAGCGCCTTTCGTCCGCACTTCCGTCCAGGCTCAAATTAAGGCAACGCAATGCAGCATCGAGGTTGATTTCTTCCAAGCTGTCAACCCAACGTATAGCTTATCTGGTTAAAAAGAATTCTGCTGTATATTTTGCAAATTTAATTCAGATTTTCGGAACAAAGTATAAGCCAAAATGAACTCTTCTAAGAAGGTTATAAAATATAGAATATTTAAACTAGTAGAGCAGGTGCTTGACATTGCAGTTTGCGAACCATGTACGTTTAATTATTATTAGTTAATTATTATTATTATTATTCGTGCATAGGGTGGCCGATGATGTTGTTCAGTTAATTATCTCCATAGTTTTTTGTGTCTAGGTGGGGAGTGCCATACCTTTGTCCATACTTCTAGGCATAGTTTCTGTCATACCTTTTTCCATACTTATTTGTATCCTTTCTACCACACCTAAGGAGCTCAGTCTCAAATATGAACTCGACAGGAAGAGACATTGATACATTGTTAATAATAATTTTAATAGTTTCAAATTGTACGATTTATATCTGTACATTCTCGTGTACGGCTATATTCCCCACCTAGACACAAAAAACTATGGAGAGAATTAACTGAACAACATCATCGACCACCCTATGCCCGAATAATAATAATAATAATTAACTAATAATAATTAAACGTACATGGTTCGCAAACTGCAATGTCAAGCACCTGCTCTACTAGTTTAAATATTCTATATTTTATAACCTTCTTACAAGAGTTCATTTTGGCTTATACTTTGTTCCGAAAATCTGAATTAAATTTGCAAAATATACAGCAGAATTCTTTTTAACGAGATAAGCTATACATTAAGTATTCAAACAAATACGATGAATACGAAATTTTGTAAAATTGACTTATAAAATCGGATATACGACAATAAAAACAAATAGTCCATAAAATAATCATTCTATGAAAAATACTAACGAAAAGTACGAATTCTATTACAAAGTTATATTTGCTCAGCGGCTGAAATTGAGAAATTTAATTTTACACTTTTGAAAAAAATAATTATGTCAGTTCGTACTCTACTTGGTTCTCTCGAGCATCTATTAATCATTTTGACTGATAGATAAAAATCATTATAAGCTGTAAGTAAGCAAGCTTAAAAAACCGTTCATCTAGTATCCGCCTCTTTTGATAATAGGAAAAACCTACGTCAGTTTTACTATTAGTCCCTGTTGAAAAAATCCAGCTGGCATTCCAGGTGAATTCCACTGGAATCCAGGTGGATTTGACTGGATTTTTGCAACTAATTACTAAACATTGAATTTCACGTAGATCCGGTGACTTTATTAGGTGATACCATGCGGATGATAACACCCAAAGTGGGTAACTAAGCTTCAATATTCGAATTTTTTTGGCTTTTTCAAATTTAGTAAAAATACAAAAAATTTGAATATTGAAGCTTTATTACCCAGTTTGAGTGTTATCATCCGCATGGTAATACCTAATAAGGTCACTCGATCTACGTGAAATTGAATGTTTAGTAATTAGTTGCAATAATCCAGGACCTAGATATCTACCTGGATTCGCCTGGAATTCCAGCTGGATTTTTTCAACAGGGGTTAGTAAAACTTTTCGATTAGTTATAATATAAATTATAACTGAATTATTTTATACTATTTTATTGCGATTGAAAATAATAACGCAATGCTGAAAATATTCATCTACCGCCATCTATTATGCTCCATCTTAGTTTTGTTGGCAATATCAACAAAATGACAAAACAACTCTCAGCATAGTCGGTATTCTCCGTAACCTTAAAAACACTTTTTTCTGAGCCCATCAGGCTAGAGGAACTCAGCGGCCAGTGTTACTTAATCGGGATAAAAAAAATACCGAAAAACTGCATTTTGTTAGCAGCGTTTGCAAAACTATTTAGTTTGTCCGCGCAGTTTTTCGTTTTATCAGAAAAAAATCGAACATTTGTAGCTATTCACCCTGCTGGAAATGACCTTTTGAAATCGATTAAAAAAATCTCAATCGATCTCAACTCTTTTTCTTAATACTTCTTTTGACTATTCAAATATATTTGTTACGTAAATTATTGAAATCGATTGAAAACGATAAAAGATTTTCTATATAATATTGATTGAAAAAGATGCAATCGAATAATTTTCTATCAATTTAATAGAGTTTAATGGAACTTCATTTATGATTTTCAATTTTATAATATATATAATTTTATATAATAGAGCCGCTTTTATATTAAATTTCGCACGCTTTACAATTTTTCGCAATTAAATTAAATACTTAAAAAAAAACCTTTTCTTACACTGGAATTCGAACCGGCGATCTTTGGGATACGACGCATAAACCTTAACCACTACGCTGCGGAACGTTAGCAACCCAACCCGATCGGAAAATATTTAAGGCAACCTTAACTGTACCGAAGGGCCTGGCTTGGCGGCCTCTACCGGCACCTAATAAGGAGCGTAACGAGGCGGGAGGATGGCCCTGGAAAGGCTAGTCGGACGTAGGGCTGGCCTTAGATGAGCCTGATCAGAGCCTTAATTCAATAGCGACTATTGCTAGAGCTGGCCTTAGATGGGCCTGACCAAGGCCTTAAGTTAATACTTATTGATATATTAGGGCTAGCCTTAGATGGGCCTGATCAGAAACCTGATATTAATAGATACTAAGCGTCCATGTCGTTTTATTTTGTAGGTTAGGATTAATTCAAGCGCAAATGTTGGAAATGCAGTATTTAATACATAGGCTTTTATAATAGCAACAAAGAACTCTTTTTGCAGTTAAGACTCGAATATACATTTACTGTCTTACGAATCGCTGAAATATTTAAATTAACAAAAACTGAAAAATAGCAGTAAAGATATCAGGGCCTCATTCACGCCCCGTTACGCGACTTTCTAGGACCTGGTCAGGTGCCATGTCAGGACCTGATATTTGGCGTAAGGCTACTGAACTGGCCCTTATGAATGCCTTAACTCGTTTTCCGATCGGGCAAAATTTTGATTTTGCTCATATAAAGACAAATATAAGTATGGAATCATATGGACACGATTCGAGTTCAGCGCGAAAAAGAGATTATTTCTTAAACATTATTTTAAACACATTACAATTGTATATATGTGGTACATATTATTTTTTTGAGAAAAAAGAAAGCATTTTTTTTTAATAATTCTTTTAAATATCAATTACGAAAAAGAATGCTTTTTTAATACTTCTTTATTACTATGGAAGTAATTTAAATGCAATAAAAAAAAAATTATTTTCGTAGAAATTATTCTGAAAAAGAAAACTTTTCTAATAATAATTAAATTTTATAAGAGTTGTTTTCTGAGGAAATATAGCATTATTTTTGAATACTTTTTGCTGAGTTTTTCTTTAACATATAATAATTTTTTAATACTATATAAGTTTATTATATAATATTATAATTCTTATAATGTGGTAAAAATAAAATTATTTTTCTAAAAAAGAATACTTTTTGAATGCTAATACATAATATTGTTTTGAGGACATCTAAGATTACTTATAGAATTCTTTTTCGAAAAGTTTGCTTATTGGGAAGACTTTGAATAATTTTCTATCAATTTTAATAGAGTTTAATGAACTTCAATTATGATTTTCAATTTTATTTTAAATTTTACATACATTGAAAAACTATTAAATTTCGAATATATATAGAAACTTATATAGAAAAAAACATACGAATTTGTAAAGAACAGTTTGTGAAAAACGGTTTTTTACGACCAGCACAGTCGATTCAAAATTGCAAGTAACGCGTAGAAAAATAGCAAGAGGTGTTTCTGCGTTGGAGCTTAGAAACATTCTGCCAGGGCATTTTTCAGAAGGAAAGTTATTGAAAGTTATTTAGAGTTATTAAATGTTTTTGTTATTTCATGTATTAAAATTAACTGAAAGCAATTAAATTTTATACTAAAATAATATTAAAGTTAATTAAAAATTATTGAATATTTAAGTCATTAAAAACATTAATAGCTTTCATTATTAAAATTAATTCATTTCAATTCAATTCGAATGTCTTTTTAGGACTATTGAAGTTTATTACTGACGATAACAAATTTCTAGTATTGGAATAGCCTAAATATCAATTGAAGTTGATTCGGAAGTATTGGTATTCAAAATAATTTATAGATTGAAACAGATTAGTAATCTCCATTATTTGGTTAACATAGATAATGATTAAATGTTATTCAAATGTACCTATTCGTCTCGATTGACAAATAGGACTATTGAAGTTTATTCCTGACGATAACAAATTTCTATTATTGGAATAGATAAATATAAATATTAATTAGAGTTGATTCGGAAGTATTGGTATTTACAATAAATTATAAATTAAAATAGATTGATTAAATATCCTTTTTGAAATGAATTGAAATCACATTGAAACAATGCTAAAATTTACTATTCAATTTTATTGTTATTGAAATCGATTGATATCGATTACACTTCAATATGAAATTTTAATGTAACTGATTACACAGCCCCACAAAAAAAAAGTTGTATGTGCGAAAGATACCACCATGATATCTATACGTTTTCGAGGTCGCTGAATCCTAATCCGAGGTCCATTTGATCCGGTCAGGTCAGGGTGAAGGTCTGGTCAAGTTAAAATTCAGAAAATGCATTTGAAACAAAGTACATCAGTATATTTACATGTTTTTGGGGTCGCTGAATCCAAATCCGAGGTCTATGTGACCCAATCAAGTCAGGGTCATGGGCAGGTCAAAGTCAAATGCAGAAAATGCATTGCAAACCAAGTAAACCAGTATATTTACATGTTTTTTGGGATGCATACTCTACAAGAGCATCTTTCTCACTTAATTTTTTTTGCTATACCGAACTCGTTTATCACAAAATGATTTAAGGAGTGGTTTCCTTTTGCGTTTCATACCTTTTTTCTCTGCTTGGCTCTTTAAGTTCCAGCAGAAATCTGCCATCATATTGACATCCCATCGCCCTTGATACCGTCTTTCCATCTCTTTGATGTCTTGATGGAATCTCACTCATTGTTCTTCACTGTAAGCTCCTAAGTTGATTGGGAAGTAGTCAATGTGAGAGCCAAGAAAATGTAATTTCAAGTTCATATTGCACCCTAACGCCCCGAAATTTTCAACCATTTCTTTATATTAATGACCAATTCCTCGTCAAAATCGGAAAGCCTTTATACTTAGACCTAGGGAGGTATGAAGGTTATCACCCCTAGGACGGTGGACTCCCCAGCGATCGGACCTGGATCCCTAATGCACGGGTACAAAAAACATCATGGAACTTGAAGATAAAATAAAAAAGAACTCCTTTTCCAGATCCGAGAAAAATGAGGTTCACCTCATGTTGATGCTAGACCTTCAATATCAAAACACCTCTGTCCCAGGAATCCTGATATATTCTGTTGTGTTTGTAGCAAACATATTCCAGCAATGAATAACCGCAGGAAGATCTCTGAAAAAATCAGCATAATATATAGGCAGTGCTTCAACATAGAAGTTATTGATCAGAGAAATAGGTGGATACCTCATAACATGTGCAGTGCCTGTTACCAAATGCTTAATCGCTGGAATGATAGCCAACAGAGTAAAGAAGTGAAATTCATGACACCAACAATATGGAATGAACCAATAGATGAGGAAGATTGCTACTTCTGTCAGAATACTTTTGAAGGCTTCAATAGGAAGAAAAAAGATAGTTTAACCTACGTTGAAGTATCGTCAGTTACAAGGTCAGTAGAGCGATCAGTAAAAGAAGAAGAAGATGATATCATGAATACAGTAACATCTATAGATAGTTTGGTAATTTCTGACTACGATGACAATGAAGAAGTGAAAGAAAGTGACAGTGTTGTCACTTATGAAGAGGAATTTGACGAGAGCGATGATGCATTCTCTGATGATGACGAAGATTTTGCTCCTTATAATGTGAAAGATAAAGCTCCAAAACAAATTTCAAAGGAACAATTGAATGCCCTCGTGAGAGATCTAGGTCTGCCGAAAGATAAAGAAGAATATTTAACATAATTTATGAAAGATAAAAATTGCTTGGAGAAAAACGTAAAAGTAGACAGTTTTCATAATAGGGAGGAGGCATTCAGGCAATTCTGTACGATGTCAAAAGAACCCTCATTAGTACATTGTAACGATGTAAATGGACTCATGGATGAGTTAGCACCTGGTGTTTACAAAGACGATGAGTGGAGACTTTTTTTTGGATTCATCAACGCGAAGTTTGAAGGCAGCGTTACTTCATAATACGGACGTCTATGCACCAATACGCTAGCACATTCGACAGAACTTAAAGAGAGCTATGAAGATATTCATTTAGTGTTAAATAAAATAAAATATGCAGAACAGCCTCCTTCACAGCTCCTCGCCGAGCCCTGATCCACATCACTCGGCATAAGTTGGCCATCTCCGGGGGATCGTCCTGCTCTGGCCGGAAAACGTGCGGCAACACCTTGTCCGCCATCCATCCTGCCAGGTCGTGCAACTCGGCGAACTTCGCCTCCCATTCTGCTTGCGTCTTCCTCGTCTGTTAAGGAAAATAGATCACATTACTTCAGGTTCCCAAGTGGTGACTTACCTACGCCAAACGCATTTTGAACCGGATGCGAAACTCCACACGAACTCCCCCCTGTTCTTCCAATGCTTCCCCTCTCCCATCGTTGCTACTTCTTAGACGATCGGGTACAGCGGGGGGACACGTCTACCACCGGCGTGACTCGCTTTCCAGACACTTTTGGTCTCCCCCGAGGCCGTTTTTCGCCTACTTCGGAGTTTATTACAGGCGCTATGTTATCGCTTTTACCTTTCGGATCATCGACTCGACCGCGCGCCGGTTTTAACCCTACTCTCACCGCTCGCGTCACAATAACTCGAGTTTTTCGCGGCCTACCTCGCGTAATATTATTAGGTCTCGGCGCTTGAGTATTCGTTGGTCTCGCCAGAAGCTCGGAGTTCATGTTTCCCTCGCTGTCCTTCGAAGCATCTTCCTCAGCTTCACTCTCTGGATCTTCTGCAGAATGGAAGGGTTTTAAGTCCACTACGTGCACCTTCTCAATCTTCCTTCCGTTTTCATCGGTCAATTCGAAAACATTTGACCCCAATTTTGCCGTAATGACACATGGTCCCATATACTTCGGGGCCAACTTTGCTGCAATGCCTTGCGCCGCAGAGGATAGTATGCGATTTCGCCTCCAGACTTTATCGCCGAGCTCATACGTGACCTCTCGACGCTTGGAATTATAATATCCAGCCTGTCGCTCTTTAGCATTTGCCACTTTTCCCTTGGCATATTCGCATACCTCTGTCATCTTTATCATGCGCTCATTGCATCTTCGCAAAGTTGCTGCTTCCTCTTCTTCCGCATGCGCATGTTCTACTTGACGCCGCAAAGTTCTAGGCGGAAGAGGGTGTCTCCTCATATTGAGGAAAGCCGGACTCAATCCATTTGATTCTTGTACAGCGGTGTTATAGGCGAACATTAGTTCCGGAATATGCACATCCCACGTGTTATGCCTTTCCTCAATGAAGGTCATAATCATTGTCTTCACCGTACGATTCACCCGCTCCATAGGATTGGCCTGCGCATGATATGCAGAAATCGTCGTGTGGGTTACTCCATGCTCATCTAAGAAACTATCCATGATTTTGTTTCTTAATTCCATACTATTGTCCGAATGAAATACTTCTGGCACGCCAAATCTGAGAAAAATCCTTTCGTTTAACTCCCGTTTAATCGTGCCACCATCCGCCTTGTGAATCGGAATACACTCTATCCACCCGGTAAATTGATCCAGAAACACCAGCAGATACTCGCAGTCACGCGCCGTTTGCGGAAAAGGACCCATCAGGTCTCCAGCCACAATTTCCCACGGACGCGGAATCGCTCTTTGTCCCATCAAACCAGCAGGGGCCAACTGCTGCACTTTGCACTGCTGGCATATTGCGCAGTCGCGTACATATTGAGCGACATCTTTGTAGATTGAAGGCCAATAATAATATAGGGCCACTCGTTCATACGTTTTGGTACGACCTAAATGACCGGCGGTTGGTTC
>UELU01100727.1:11340-26622 GCA_900490025.1 Megastigmus dorsalis | reverse complement strand
GATATTACTATTTCAGTATTGTTGACTAATGAAATTCTTGAGTTTATTATTTTAAGTTTGTTGATTTGAATTATTTCTGTTGTTTCAGTTAAGTCCTCGATAATGTATACTGCTACTCCATCTGATTTATTAATTTTGCTATTGTTATAATACATCTTATAATTAGGAATATTGAAAAATTCATGATGTTTTAGATTCCAAGTTTCAGTACAAACAATGATATTTGGTTTTACTTCTAGATTATTTAAAAATACCAACAATTTATTATAATTAGCATTTAGACTTCTAATATTTATGCATAAAATGTATTCTTTATCATTATTTAGATGATTGTTTAGACTAAAAAGGTTGTCAACGTTTATTTCATTATTGAGAAATTCTTCTTGAAATTCATTTTCCATATTAGTTTATGTTTTTTATTCTTGGCGCTACGTATTTTGGTGATATTGTAGATCCGGTGGGTCTTGATATTCTTTGTCTGTTGACAACATTGCGTTCGAAATAGCTTACCTCTTGTCTCGGGTGGATGGTCTCTACCTTACCGAAGTATCGTTGATATGTTGGTTCAATTGGATAGTCTGTAGCTTCAATGTATTTTTTAATTTTCATTTTTAAAATGGTACATTGTTCACTATCAAGTGCTGAGTGATTTGTATTGTAGTTTGTTTTGTATTTATTATTATTAAATGTAAATCAAATGATATAATAATGAAATATAATAATAATTAAGCTAAACTATTGTCAGATTCGTATTCAGTCTAAAAAAAACCTTGTTATCTATTTTCATGGAAATGAGAAGTTTTTTGATTTTTCAACTGTCACATAAACTATATTGAATTTCGAGTTTTAAAAAAATAGTATATTACGTTTATAATGAGATATTTCGAAAATGTATCGATATAAACAATGCCTATTATAGATACAATATAGTATAATAAGTCAATTTAACATAGCTTTATATATATTGTATCGAGCTAGGATTTGAAATTTAGAGGATAAAAATCGCGGATCGAATCCCGGGCGCCGAGTGTACGAGGCGAGCGCCCTAATCACTGGGCTATTACCGCACTGGTCTCAACTTTGCTCCTATCAACCAGGTCCTACCAACGACTTCTGACTGGTATCACGGAAACCAACCATGCGCTGATTAGCTTCGCAAATCGTTGCCCATTATAATATAATGTATATATTATATTTATATGGGTGATTCTCCAGAACGGCGTATATTTAAAGCAATTTTTGTAAACACCCTGGCATTTTATAATGAAAAATTTTATTAGAGGAATAAATATTTTATATTTATAATGACATTGCATTCTTATTTAACATTATTAAAAAAATGTAATAAAATTATGGATTTGAAAATTATTAACATTAATATAAATATATAATAAAATTATGGATTTGAAAATACCAGGGTGTTTACAAAAATAGCTTTATATTTTATTCTGGAGAATCACCCACTAGCCTGCTTGCTACGCTCACCAAGTCCCATTATTAAAATGATATTTTTTTTTATAGATGTAACAGTGTTTTTATTGATATCAACATATATATGGGAGCGTCCACCAGAAACCGGCCAGCGGGCACGCGCAGCGCATTTTTTGCGTAAAAGGCGCTCTCTTCAACTCGCCCATAATCCTTCGTAGAGTGTGTCAGAAAAAAACAAAGCATGTATATCGATAGATTTTTTCCTGTTCTTTTTAATGGTGCTATTATGTTTACTCCAAAACAAATTCAATTTGAATGTTCAGACCATTGAAAAAAAATATATCATTCTTTTTTTCAAAATAAATTTCACCATCCGAAAGTACAAGTGTTAAGCTACAAAATGCAACCCAACCCTAAATTTCCAAGTTGGAGAAATACAGGGTTCAGAAGTAATAAGATTAAAAGGACATGTGCTGCGTTTGTACGCGACTTTATAGGTGTAAATGTTGCTGTCCTTAATTTTTTTACTCGAACATGCGCGAAGAGCGCGCGCGGTCGCTGGCTGCTCTCCTTTTAATCTTATTATTTTTGAACCCTTTATTTCTCCAACTGAAAAATTTAGTAGCTTAAGACTTGTGCTATCGAATGGTGAAATTTATTTTGAAAAAAAAAAATGATATATTTTCAGTAGATCAAAAGATATGAGTGTTTTTGTTGTTTATGTATTAGTGTGCACTCTCAACTTTCTCTCAATTCTTTTCTATTTCTTTATGGTTGTTCTCTATTGTTTCTTCTTGTGTTCATAAAATGTTACATTGTACATAAATAGAATAAAGTATGTACATTTTTTATTGTACATTATAAGAATAAAGTATGTAAATTCATATGAACCAAAAATTTAAATAAAAAGATTAAATATCGTCCTTTTATTTATCTGATTTAGAATATTGAAATTTTTCAGTTTTCTTTGACATAATGAGTATACGTTTCATTTATTTATTTTTTAATATTAATTAAACAGTTCACTTATTTCTTATAAGAATATTACATTTATTTCTTTATTATTAATAGCATAAGTAATAGTAGCAAAAATAAGAGAATATTTTAACTTTTTTATAGTCAAGTATCAAATAATCCAGAAATAATATATACTTCAGTTAGTTCAGTTATTGTTAAATATATGTATTGAATAAAGAATATATATTTTTTAATAAATGTATAATAAACATAAAAAAATTAATATTATTATTGATTATAGAAATTATAGAAAATATGGCGGACGGCAAACAGCCACCGGAGGCAGTTCCTGCTTATATTAATTTAAAAGTACTAAATAAACAGTCCAATAGTACAGTGTACTGTGTGATGTGTGACAAGAGTGATTTTAACAGGAACAAGAGAGGAAAATATGTTACTAATGTAATGGTAATATGTAACCAGCATGAAGATGTCAATCTAACCTCAAATGAAAGTGAGACTCCACCAAGTGTTATCATTGCAAGCTTAAAAGAAGAGATTAATAAAAAGAAAAATGTAAATGAAGACTTCAATGAAAAAAATAATACTTTGATAATTCAACATAATAAACTTATAAAACAATATGAGGGTTTATTAAAAGAAAAGAGAGAATTTAGTACAGAAGAGTCAGATGACAACTCAAGCGAAAGAGATTTAAAAGAACTAAAAAATGAGAATTCATTGCTAAGACAACTAAATGAAGAGTTAATGGATAAAAATCTAATATTAAAACAACTATTGGAAAAGGAAAAAGAAATGCCACAATTACTTGCGCATCTAAGTTGTAGAATTTTTGATATGATAAGCGTAAAGCCATGTTTTATCTGTGGTAGAGTGGATCACAGTGTCTTGAGATGCACTAATGAATAAGTATGCTTAAAGTGTGCAGGGTCACATAAAACTATGGGGTGCCAAGGCGGAAATAATCAGGCTTGTATAAATTGCAGTTATAGTAATAGAAATTTTGGAACTAAATATGATATACAACACGTGGCAGTTGACTGTGAAAGGTGTGAGATTTTGAAAGCTAAAGTAAGAAGATCGATTCGATAACACAGGCTACCTAGTAAAGCAGAATATACAGAGATACCTCGGTAAAGTAGATTTCAATAAAAGGAGACAATAGGTAATAAGGCAGACTAATATGCCAATATTGCAACTCTTTGACAGCTCGGAATCTGTTAATTCAGGAGCGGACTTTCGAGGCAGCATGGAAGATATACCAAGAAGAATCAGACTTGGAAGTACTGCATCAAGTAAAGCCTCTAACAATTAAATGACAAATATCAGCCTATCTGACTTTATATGTGATGAATATATTTGTGATGACCTTGAAAGTCTCAATTAACTAATAGTAATAAATTAGACTTTAGAATTCTTAAATAATTTTTTTGGAAAAAGGATTTGTCCCATACTTTATTGGTATCACAAGACCATCTGGTAACAACTCCAGTGGAACATGTATGGATAATTTGTTTATAAAAGGTGACAGCTATGGTCTAAAATCTTATAAGTTGGAGCAGGTAATTACTGATCATTGCCCTCTACTCCTGACTATTGATAATTTTGAAATAAAAAAGGAAGCTAGTAAAAACTATAGTATAATTAACTACACACACTTAGAAAACATTGCTGACAAAAAGCACTGGCATTTATTCAAAAATTTTAGTAATCCAGAACATGCTATAGATGCAGTTATCTCTGAAATTCAAATATGTATTAATCTGGCAACACAAAGCAAAATAAGTCATGGAAAACATAGTACAAAACCCAGAAAACCCTGGATTTCTAAGGGTATAATAAACTCCTATAAAACTAAAGAAAATCTATATAAAATTTGGAAAGCTAAGCCTAACAATGAAAAACTTAAGAATGGTTTTAAAAATTATGAAAAAATACTAAATAAGGTTCTTAAGGATGCGAAATTCAAATTTTACAGGAAAAAGATTGAATCTTGCAAACAAAATAATAAATATCTTTGGGATGTTATTATCGAAAAACTTGGCAAAAATAAAAAGAGCAAAAATAGTGAAATAAAGTATATAAATGATGCAAAGGGCAGTAAAATTATAGATCCGATTGAAATTGCTAACTATATGAATGATTATTTTAGCAGTGTTGGTGACAAGTTAAGTCTAAATATCAAGCAACCATTGGGTAAAACAATATCTCTTCCAAATCTAAATCCAAATACAATTTTTTTAAAACCTACAAACTACATTGAAATTAACAACATTATAATGAACATGAAACTCAAAGCGGGTGGAGGAGATAACGTTAGCATAAAAATACTTACAGCAATATCTAAAAATATTTAATGACTGTATAATGCGTTCACTATGGCCTAAAGCACTTAAAATTGCAGAAATCGTTCCAGTATACAAAGCAAATGAAAAAAGGCAAGTAAGTAACTATAGGCTTATATCACTTATATCTAATATTGCGAAAATCTTTGAAAAGCTGATGTATGAGAGAATTGTCAACTTCGTACAAGTCCACAAATTGATAAATCCAAAGCAATTTGGTTTTCTAAAAAGTAAAGAAACTAAGGATACATTGGCCTTTTTAACTAAAATTATATATGAGAATCTGGATAAAAGCAATCCTATAATCACATTCCTTGATTTGGCTAAAGCTTTTGATACCGTAAATCATGAGATTCTTCTAGATAAATTATATAACCTCGGAATTAGAGGTAATGCTTATGACTTGCTAAAAAGTTATTTAACAAATAGGGAGCAAAGAGTGAAAATTAAAGATCATATAAGTGTAAGTAAAAATATTTCTTGTGGAGTTCTGCCAGGTACAATTATGGGCCCGCTATTATTTGTAATATATGTAAATGATTTATTGAATAAATTAACTAATGGGCATATAGTTGCTTATGATGATGACACTGCTTTGATGTGTGCTAGATATACATGGATGGATACACAAAATGATATGTATGAAATATTGGAGTATTATATAAGCGGACGGTTAGCTTTAAAAAAGTTGTCTCTTAATGTCAATAAGACAGTCTATATGGCATTCGGTAATTATTGTGATAGTGTACCAAATAACTTGGAAATAAAAATTGGTGATCAGAAGTTTTGTAGAGTTGAAAGTTATAAATATTTGGGTGTAATTTTGGATTATAATGTTAAATTGGATAAACATATTGAAAATATTGTAAAGAAAGGTAAATATTTATTATTTGTTTTTATAAGTTGGCTAAAATCACGGATACAAAAACATTGTTAATGATATATTATGCGCTTTCCAATAGCATCATAAATTATAGAGTTATAGTTTGGGGTGGAATATACAAAATTAGCTTGAGACCTTTTCAAAATTTACAAAATCGTATTCTGCACAAAATATTAAAGAATAAATTTGTTACAATCAACCGTCCAATGAATATCGAACAACTGTTTATTCTGGAATCTCTTACATATCATTATGTTGCACTTAGGAATAAATATTTAAATCAAAAAATTAATACTAGGAACAAAAATTTTCAAATTCCAAAAATTAGTAAAAAGGTTAGCAATAAAAACGGCTACGCTGAAAACTGGCAGCCCTGCCCAAAATTTTTATTCTATAGATTGACTATACTACCTCAATTTTTCGTACAGGTTTCATGCGTCGTAGCCTTTTTCGCCCTCTCTGAAAACTTTCTGCATGACCAACTTTCTGTGGTGATGATTTCTCATTGCTCATGTCAGATGGCACCAAGCATATCCTGTTGCGAGGGCCCCCGCTAGGTGGCGACGGCCAATTCCGTGACACCCGTGAGACGGGGCACGAAACAGGTTACATATATGACCGCGCTCTCATGTACCTCCGTGCCGGGAAAAATCTACATCTTTTGTATTTTTATACTACATCAGCCTTGCATGTGCTTGGCATAAACAAGCACTCCTACAAAGGTTGCAATAAACTTTTACTTCGTGAAGTGGATACATGCAGCATTGATTAACGGTAACTCCCAGTCCCACCAATATCACTTTTTCGTGGGTATAATTATGCTTCTCCTATCGTTATGATAAAGAAGCAGCCTGCCAAATGCCCTATTTGTCAAAAACCTGTCACTAGACAATCGGGTCAAGCATTGCCTTGCATCGGCTGCAACAAGCAAGTACACTCGGACTGCTGTTCGTCGGATATACTAGTGGCTTCGAGAGGTGTGCATTGCTGTGCCCCGAGTTCTGCAAGAGCTGCACCCCTTAGCTAATCGCAGTTACCCCCTCTCTCAATGCCTCCCCGCGACTCTGTCCCTTTGTCATCGCAGTGGAAGGTCCGTGGTCCACAGTAGCCATGGATATAATAGGCCCCCTCCCCAAAAGCAAAACAGGAGCAGTGTACGCGTTAGTCTTCCAAGATTTATTCACCAAATGTGTGGTGATTATGCCATTACGTAAAGCGACCGGAAAAACCGTTATAAAAGCGTTCTTAGATTTAATAGTATGTAGGTTCGGTACGCCCAAGGAAATTCTAACGGACAACGGTACCGAGTTCGTAAATAAATTACAAAAAAATTTAGCTAACGAATTTAAAATTCGACACACAACGGTTCCACCGTATCACGCACAGGTGAAGCCGGTAGAACGAGCAAACCGTACGATTAAACCAATGATCATAACATACTTAGAATCCGACCATCGAGAGTGGGGCGCACACTTCGCCGAATTGCGATTTGCGATGAACACTGCAGTACAAAAATCTACAAAAGCTTCGCCAGCTTTACTAAATTTTGGTCGTGAACCAAGAAACACGTATTCTTTACGCGATACCGAAACCGTACCAGTGGAGAAATACGTTTGAAGCTAGCATGGAACAGGCGAAATATTATAATAAATCGAGAAGCGAAGTAATATTTAAAGAGGTGGATTTGGTCTGGAGGAGAAGGAGAATTTTATCCTCCTTGAAAAATTTTGTAGCTGCGAAACTGGCAAAGAAATTTGACGGGCCTTATCGTATCGCGAAAATGGGATCTAAGGTTATCGCGATACTAGAAACACTAGACGGCAGAAGGTGGGCAAGGTTCACACCAAGGATCTCAAGCACAAAACAAGTAAGTCTAAAATTTCGGTATCGAACCGACCACCTTCCCCTACAGATGAGCCAGTACCGTCGCGGTCCCCGCGAAGAATTACTTCGCCGTCTGCGTCTGTGGATAACAGCGGCCCAGACGATCGATAACAGCCTCATCAGGTGGACGCGCCGCCCTCGATCATGGCTACTGTCACCCGTAAACGAGGCAGGCCCAGGCGAAGCCGCGCCACCAGCGGACAAGGTCAGCGCCGATTCAGGAGGAGCCGATGGACCTAAGCGTCACCCTCGGGCAGGTCCAAAGAAATGCCTCTCGAGCACCGTCTCGAATATTTAAAATTTGTCAAGGCTGAGGGAGAGGTACCTGCCGAGATGCCCACCGACTTCAGACCTGAGTCAATGCGCGTCTGGTTCCAGCAGGCGGCTCCGCCGGCCAACCGGGGCGAAGAAAAGCCGAAAACCGAGTTATCCGGCGAGCTTAAATGCTGGAACTGCGGTGCGGGACACCGTTTCTCGGAGTGTAGCCAGCCACCGGGACGGCGGCGTTTTTGTTTCAAATATGGGCACCCAATATTTTTTGGTGTGGCGTCGGGAGTTGAAGAGATATTGGGACGACAACGCCCGCCTCTTGGGGTAGGCGTCACTCGAGAAAATACAGAGACGGAACAGAGACGGGACGGAAAAACAAATGAAGAGGCAGAGCCCGAAACCGCTCTCAGAATTATTATAGAGCAATAAATAAACATGCACCAAGGCTCATAGTACCGTTTAATTTCATTTCCTCACTAACAATACCCAAAGATAGCGAAACACACAAATAAGTTAAAAATAAGTTTTTTTTGTGTAATTAAACTTAGAAAATTCGGGAATGGATATCAGTACTAAAGACAAGTTTTAATGTTAAAATAGTTTTTTTTTAATTTTACTTAATTTATTGAATTAGTATATCGAATTAAGTTAACCGGCTATAATTTTTTTTTATTTTGAAAAAAAAAAACAAAAAAAAAATTAAAAACTGCAGGGTCGGTTTTAAGGGGGGGGGGGAATGTTATGAGAGAGTAATTTTATAGAATATATGAAGCGAGAGGGTACGGCAAGGCGAAACTAGGGTGAATGTAACATGAATGTGTGAGTGAGAGTATGACGCGTGAAGAGAGAAGCGAGCGAAGGTGAGAGAAGAAGACGAGACACCACCGGCACAGAGGCCGGCAACGAGCGTGAAGCCGAGTGGGTCGGAGGACAGCGGCGTAGGAACGCACCAGCGTCGAGTGAGTGGAGATAAGACGAGGGGGCTGTGGCTTGGTCCACCGCGAACAGAGCTCCTTTTGAAAGGCCCGCCACAACCGTCATACCTCCTCACTCACGACGTCTACGGTCGCGAACCGTCCGTCTGCCGTACCGGCCCGCGCAATGACCGCCACTGACAGCGAGCGGCGTTAACGGCAGGGCCGAAATTCGAAGAGCGCTCACTCTCCCGCTTCGTCTCGTAGAGAACGCTGGTTTAGCCGAACTTTCGAAATTTGCAACAAGGAGCGGAGAAACACTTATACGGTACGCGAGAATGCTTGAATTTAATCATTGAGATTTTATTTCGATACGCGTGTGTGAGTGCTTTAGTGGTTCGAGATATGGTGGAGCCTGGCCGTGGACACCGAGACTTGGGGATTCATCTGCTTGGAGTTTATCGCGAATCGCCTTCACGACATTCGTAGTCGGGTCTACGATCGCGCATCGCGATACGTGGAGTTAATTCTCTGAAAGATCACCTGTATATTTTAGATTTAAATTAAAACATTGTTTAATCCCGCAAACCCTTGCCACGCTTTGTCTCTTTTCTGGCCTGCACGCTATTCGCTTTTTTCCTTAGCTTCCTGGACGAGGAGAAAATGATCAACAGCGAGACCTTCAAAAAAGGTAGGAGTTTCATACATTGATCGCGAGTGAGCAACGGGCAACGGGTTCGCTGATACCAAGAAATTACGATTAATGTAAGTGTAGCGAACAACGAGGTAAAGAAAACGCTACCTTACAGGATATCCTGCTCACATTAAAATGTGGAAGTAATGAAAAGTGAGAATATTTTAAATAGTACTGTATTTCAAAAAGTATACTTACAGCATTAAAATTCATAAACGAAAAAAAAAAAGTAATTTAGATTGTTTACAGTAATTTAATATGAAAAGTATATGCTACTCGCCCGTAAATGTAGGCTATTTCATACCTTCGTAACTTGCGAGTCACCAATAAATTATTTGCGATTTCATTTAAAAAAATAACTGATATTTGCCTGTGCAGCTACGGATGTTTACACCCATGCTTTTAAAAAAACTTACTAATTCTATGGGTCTGTAAAAATACCTTACCGAGGTGAATAAAAAAATAAAATTGAAGCTTAAAAGACGAGATTTTTAATAAAATTGTTTTTTAGTATAAATTGCTTTTTTCATAGAAAAATTTTAGCTCAGTGCTAAAGCTTAGGGTTGCAACTGTTTTATCTTGGCTTGAAAAATCCATTGAGAGGAAAATAAAAAGTATTCAATACTTTCTCTTTCATGTCACCTAGCTTTATGAAATTTAAATATGAATTCAGTGATATCAGCTTACTATGTACAATAATTGCTGATCAATTATTTACATAGGGATAGAACTCCCTAAAAAAGACAAAATATTTTGTACTTTCCATGAAGTTGAAATTGATGAGTTTGTACTTTATTAATAACTAAGCTCTCCACTTTATACTCTTAACCCATTAACGCCCAAGTGGACACTTTTCACCAGTTTTGCAGAGCTCTCTTGATGGGGTAAATTTAGGCCTCATAAATTTTTGAACACATGAAATTTATAGATTTTTCATCCATCTTTCGAATGTTGACATTGAAAATATAAAAAAATAATTTTTTATTACTCAAAAATGAAGTTTAAGTGTAAAAAATACAGAAAAAAATTATTTTTTTTTTATTAGATTTTTTATTAACTTTCCGTTATGCAATCATCTTGGAACCAATTTAGATGGTGGAGGGAATATCTGAACTTTGAGAAAACGTGTTCGGAAAGATAATTTTATTACCTTCATGATTCAAAATGGCGTCCAAAGTGAAAATTGTTACTAAATATCTTTAGGACGATTTAACTAATAAACTTTCAACTTTTTGAAAAAAATGCTTAGAATTCATCAAAGAACACAACAGAATTTTTTCAGAATTTTTCTTGAATCTTTTTAATTTATAAAAAGCTCAAGTAAAAATTCTATTGTGTTCTTTGATGAATTCTAAGCACTTTTTATTAATTGAAATTTTTTCTGAAAGTTGAAAGTCGCTCGCTAAAGCAAATAATTGAGCATTTTTATTGCTATTTCTGTTATTCGAAAAAAGTGTCATAATTAATAACGTTAACCTACGTATTTTAGAATAATTTTGTAATACAAAGATAAAATAATACTATATTAACTATGCTACAATAAAATATGTTAAAATTAATTAAGCATGTCTATCAAATATATTGATAATTGCCTCAATTGTAAATGGTAAATGTAATTGTAATTTTAAAAATAGAATTTAAAAACTTTAATTTTTATTTAAAAATTAAAATATTTTTTTTTTATTGAAAAATCTTTAAAAATGTTTGTTTATGTTTAAGAAGGTATATGGAGTGAAATAAAAACGCAGATAACTTGAAGTATATTGTATTATAGAGCATTAGTAGTCTCCCTAAATTTCTCCAATATTTATTACCGGGCATTTTTTCGAGAAAATAAAGTTGGAAATTTGAACTTTTAACAAAGGCTCTTATGGGGACGCTAAGTTATAATTTTTTGGTTATAATTTGTTAAAAATAGTATATAAAAACGCAGAGACTCTAAAAAAATTTATGGTTCAATAGAGAAATAAATAATGAATACTTTTCGTCCTTGGTCAAAGTTTGTTACTGACCATTTCAGAAATTTTCCACTTTCAACATTTTTAAACAAAGTTGTTTTCTATCAAGGATGTTTGATGAATTTATAAATTACCCAATTTAAATGAATATCTAAATAAAGAAGATAATTACGAAGATACTTATTTATTAAACGAATTTGTAGATACTAACTTATATGCCATTGATTCTTTCCTCAAAATAACGTCAAACATTTAATTCTGTAATGCACATTTTTTTGAGAAACAGTGATAGTAATGAAGATAAATGTTTATATATTGATGGGTCGATAGGAAGTGGAGAAAGGAGAGGGAGAGGGGGGGGGGAGTGCGAGAAAGAGAGAGGAAGAGAAAAGGAGAGATAGATAGATAGATAGATATTCTTTTATTTGTATAAGTATACAAAAATGACATAACAATTGAATATAACAATACATTTCAGATAATAACTTTTACAATAATACGTTTTATCAGTCTTATAGGAAATTGCATTCAGTCTTTCTATGATATCACAGGTATAATAACTTGATCAGTCTCAGAATCAGTCTTAAAATATGTCTCAAACCTTATAAGTAATATCACAGAGCGTCTCAGAGAGAGACAGAGAAAACATTAGTGGTTTTGCATTACCCTCAAAGATTCCGGATAGTACTTTGACATACAAGTGTTTTTTTTTAAATATCTCATAAATTAAATAACGCGAAAATTTTTTTATTCATGTCTTTTTAACGAACAAACTACATAAAATTTTATGGGTTCCTTCGAGACCACCTTTGAGAGCATTAAGTCATAGGCTCATAGATCGTAGCTGTCATTCTTGGTACTTAACCACGCGTATTACTCACTTTTGAATTACCACATATACAGTAGTATTTATGCGTTGAAAAAACTCTACATATTGACATTTCAACCGTTTCTACAGGATTATATATTTTATGAATCTGATGTTGACTGCCGAGAATCTGTTTGAAACGTCATTTCAGATGTTGTTTCATTTGACGACTGAGAAAATACTTGAGATGATTTTTCAAATATAGCCTTAGAGTTAGATGACTGTCCCTCTAAAACCTGATAACTTTCTTCATTTTTCACTTTTACAGTTTTGGTCGACGTAAATGGCACAAAACATCGCCGATTTTTATATTTTTGTTATTTTCAAGCTTTTCAGCCTTTTTAATTTCAACATCACTTATGACAACTTTTACCCTCTCGTTGTTTTTTATAAAAAATAAGCCGAAGCTAACATATTTTTCATCTTCAATTTTCCGTTTTTAGGCACGACTGCTACATGGAAGTGTATATATTGCCATCGCAGAAAATGAACACCAAAAAAAAATAACATATTTTGGCCCAAAACGAATTTCTTTAAGGAAAAAATTCAATTTCAAGCCTTCCCTCTAATAAGTACACCTGGATGTATGTTTTGGCCTAAAACGAATTTTGCTAAAGAGAAAATTCAATTCCTAGCCTTCCCTATTCGCTCCGTGCACGAGGTTGAAGGGAATACAGGAATCGATCGAAGCGCTCATGTGTCAAACGGGGGTTTTAGCGGACAGTTTTATAATATCGATTAGCATTGAATTTTATCAATTATAATGGATAAAAGTTGTTCTGTTATAAAAAAGTGTAAGAACACAAAAAGAAATAGTTCTTATAATTTTTACAAGTTTCCTAGAGCAATACAAAAAATAGACCAGAGAACCAAATAGATTGATGCTGTAAGAAAAGTTAAGTGAGTAGCCTAACCTCTGATGCAGTGCATTCTTGTATATTTTTTCTACTTTCGTTGTATATTCGTTGTATATTTATTGGTGTATTTGTAGTCCCAATGCGTCCAATTGGTCTCCAAGTGTGTCAGATAAAATTTTCAGTGCGCATTTTATTAATGGTATACCATCAAATGATCCATTATCTCCAAGCTATACTCCAAAAATATTTTTTAACGTGCCATCATCAAAGATAACAAGTTTCATTGCAGCACAAAATAGGTAAATATTTAATGATGCA
Source organism: Megastigmus dorsalis (assembly GCA_900490025.1). Lineage (NCBI taxonomy): Eukaryota > Metazoa > Arthropoda > Insecta > Hymenoptera > Megastigmidae > Megastigmus > Megastigmus dorsalis. Next base: position 13,222 of record UELU01100727.1, on the reverse strand, counting down.
TATATAAATAAGAAATATATATAAATAAAATGAGGAAGTATATCATAACAGTATAGTCTTTTATCGTAGGCATGATCGTTTTATAAAAAGAAGATATTTCAAGCAGCAAAATAGTAAACAAACAAATGTAATACCAGCTAAACAGGAATCTACAATATCAGTTGAATGGCAAGCTACAAATAATTTGAAAGTAAACAATTCAGACGATATGGAAGTAGGTGATGTCTTGAGAAATGACGAAATGTTATGTGTTGATAAAGGATGTCAAGTAGAAACATTTTTAAAAAATTCCAATGCTGTAAACTCACTAATGTGCAATAGATATATACCTGTGTGTACAGGTGATATTAGTTCTTACAGTGATGCTGAAACTCAAACTGAAATAATGCAGTGTTCAAATATTAATATTGTGCATAATAGAAAATTGAAAGAACAATCTTGTGGTACACCTCATAAAATATTTGAAGATAAGTCAATTGGAACTGATTGTGAAATTGGTGAACATAACAAAAAAGGATTTGAAGGAATAGAATCAGTAAAATATAACCAACAACTTTTAGATTTAGCCGGAGTCTCATTTAGCAATTTTTCATTTTTACTAAAAATGGTAAATGATTGTGCTTCTGAAAAGTTTAAAATTAGCCTCAAAAATAGACTTTTTATATTTTTGATAAAAATGAAGACAGGCTTAACGTTCTCAGCATTGAGTGCCTTATTTTCTGTGCACGGGACGACAATTTCAAGAATTTTTTTTTCAATATTAGATGATCTAGTTATATCAACATCCAATTTGGTTTATTGGCCAAGTAAAGATGTAGTAAGGGATACTATGCCTGCTTGTTTTTATCCTGATTATTCAAGCACACGAGTAATAATTGATTGTACTGAATTTAGAACCGAGGCTTCAGCAAATATTGATGATCGTGTGTTCGCATTCTCTAACTGCAAAAAAGGATACACAGCAAAAGTTCTTATAGATTCGACTCCAGGAGGATTTATATGTTTCAAGTCAAAAAAAGCTGGAGGTAGAAAATCTGATTCTCAAATAACTATAGAGTCAAATTTAATAGACTTATTAGAAGATGGAAATACCATTTTGGCTGATAAAGGTTTCCCACTGATTCAACAAGCCATTGATAAGCAAGGAAAAAGAATAATAATAGTAATACCTCCATTCTTAGAAAGAAAAGATGAATTTGCAAAAGAGGAAACTGAAAAAACATACAGCGTAGCAAGTGTACGCATCCATATTGAGAGAATCATGCAGAGACTACGGATCTACCAAATTTTTAACATGATACCTCACAACTTATTCAACTGTATAGATGATATCTTACATGTAGGATGTGTTTTAGTTAATTTACAACCTCCTATAATAAAAAAAGAGATAGAAGAAACAGAAGATAAAACTTAGTGTTTATTTTTATAAAATGTAAGTTTTATTTTAAAACACATGTTTAACAGTAATAATTTTCAAGTAACAGAATTATCTATAAAAACATTTTTATATAATAATAAATAATTTGCATAAACTTTTAGCTTAACATATTACATTTGATTTGTAATATCTTTCCCTGCAAAACGACTTGAAGACTTTTCTTTTGTAATAAACTGGTTATGTAGTGCAGGCGAATAAAATTGGAAATAAAATTTTTCACACTTAATAATAGTTTTGTTTAAGAACTCCTCATCGCGTTGCACTGTAACATTAACACAGCCAATCGGTAATGGTGAATATATAAATAAATCGCAGACATTCAGTCCACACACGTACATTTGTGTTTAACACTGTGTGTAATAAATAGAACTATTTTTCAATAATACTTTGGATTCTTTTATCTGTAAGTAACTAACATTAGGTTTTTTTAAATCCCAATCAATA
>UELU01100727.1:0-11320 GCA_900490025.1 Megastigmus dorsalis | reverse complement strand
TTTTCTTTATAAACTACACCATCCACGCTAGCACAAAGCCAAGGCTGATTATTACAAATCAATACCCCTAATTTCTTCACAGATACATTATATAATTGTTCATATTTTTGCCTAGCTTTGGGTTCATTAGTAACTCCATATTTGGTCGATGCAGTCTCTACTTTTCTAGGAAATAACATATCCTGGACTAATGAATCTTCAGTCTTTTTTATTCTGCTTTTAACGTTGTGAACATTCTTACTTGCAGAAAGTCTCAATTTTCTAACTGCAAACCATACGTTTGAATTAGACTGCTCCATCGTATCACAGCATAACTTTACAATTATTTCTTCTGCCATCACAATATAGTTTACATAAAAACTTGCCATTTCAGTATTAACTGAATGTTCACAGCAATAAGTTGTATAATTTTCAGTTAACGCCAACAAAGTTTTTACACAAGTACTACAATCTTCTTTTGCAAGAATAAGGTCTACGTGGTCTAGCAAGTGATGCATTAAATTTTTCACAGCTAATTCACAATCACCTTTACTTTCAGAAAGTTTAATTATTTTCAAAGAAGAATCATCTATAAGTTCTAATATGTTTACTGAGCGAGGACCTGTTAATTTACTTTTATTTTTTCTAGTAGGAATAATTTCACACCAGTTTTTTCCTTTGGAGTACTTCTCTTGTGCTAATCGTTTAACACTTGGTTTTCCCCATTGCTGTTCCATGTCAGTTTTTGTAATGCTCTTCTCGTTATTTACATAGTAAATCAAAGCAGCAATATGCTTACATATTCCGCTTTTATTGTACACACAAGTACACGAAGTACTGGTTACTTGTCGATAAGCATCAATCTGTAAAAGATTGATTAGATAAATGCACTTTTCGTATAAAAAACTTTGAGTGTAATACTATTTTATACTTACAGTTAATTTTGTGTTGTAGGGTTCAGAAGTTACTAATATTTGACGAATAACTTTAGCTTGAATGTGAGAACTTATACCATTCATCCTATGTTCAATTACGTTTTGAACATGTTGAGCCATAACAAGTTTGATTCCTTTTGGAACAGTCTCTGGATGAAAAGTCAACTGATGCGTTACTTTTTGGAAACCAGTTTTAATAATTATTTCCATGATTTCCTTATATTAATCTATTCTCTATAAATAAATAAAATGTTCATCATGAAGTACAAGTTATATTCATTTAATAATGTTATATGATGGAAATGTCTAGTTTATTGTGGCCTTGTATATAATCTAACCTACCAGTTTTATATAAACACAAAATATTGAAATATTAGTATATTATTACTTACATGTTTTTTCACTACAATATTTTTCGACAAATTTGAAATTGGTTAAGACTGCTTTTAACACTCGTACAACAATAAATAATTTATATTTACATTTTTCTTTAAATTTACATAATATTAAATACACTAGGACTGTCCGCTGTTCATCAATTTGTGCTACCAGATGTCGCGTCGAGTCATGCACGGAGCGAATAATGTGTACATGTATGTACGTATGTAGTAAGTTCCACGATTATCTCAACGAGATTTTTATCGATCTTGCTGAAATTGGCACAGATTACTCATCTTGTCATAAGAAGCTGACATAATCATAATCAGCCTGATCCTCGATATACTAACTGAACTGTTAACATAAACAAAAATACCATAGCAAAACGCTTAAATTAGCTAAAAATGACCTCTTTTTGGCTTTTAATAATAAAAATATTAATTTCTCATAAAAGTATTACGTGTAAAAGTTTTAGAGCATAAAAACATAACTTTTCTCTCCTATAAACTGTTTTGTAATGGTAGATCCTTTCAAGATAACAATGAAAAATCGATATTAAATGCGATAGAGAAAGACAGAAGGGAACAAGAGTGAAGAAATAAAGTAAGATGAGGGAGAAAAGGAGGAAGAGATAGCATTTATGAGAAGCAGCCAATTGGAAGAAACGCCACCAAAAAAAAGAAACATGAGCAGTGCAAGCGGTAACAGGAGAAGTAGTGAAAAAAAAATACTTTGAGGTGATGTGTCAAACGATAATAGAGGAACAGGAAGAAACAAAAGAAGAGCTGAAATAAGAAAAAAAAAGCAAGAAGAAATAAAAGAAGGTATATTAAAGAAGCAAGAAGAGATTCAGGAAGGAATGGTAATGAAAATGGACAGAAATGAAAGAAGATGGGAAGAATGGAAATAAGAAGAAAAAGAAAAAGAAAAATAAGGGACAAGAAATGGAAGGAAGAATTTGGGAGAGAAAAAAAAAGAACTGGTAGGCAAAATAGGGAAAATTAAGAAAAAGATAGAGGAATTAAGTAGAGAAAGACAGGAAAAAGAAGAAATAAAAAATGAATGGGAAAATATGAAAAGAAAATTTGAGGAATGGATGGACGATGACACAGAAGAGAGAGGAGGTACAAGAAACGGAAATGAAAAAAACGAGAGAAATAGAAGAAAGAAGGCTGTAAAGAATGGAGGAAGAATTAGAAAAGGAGAGGAATAACATTGTAATAACGGGATTGAAGGGAAATGAAGAATGGGACAACGAAAATGGTTAGAAGAAAAACTAGATACCAATATAAAAATAATAGAAGCGTGGAAAGTAGGAAAAGAAGTAAAAAAAATACTGGCAAAATGCCAAGGGAAAGAGGATAAAGAAAAAATAATGGCAAACAAGAGAAAACAAGGAATGGAGAGAATATACACAAATAATGACCTAACATTGAGGGTTCGGGTTGGGTTGGGTTGGGTTGGGAAAGAAAGGTAAGAGAAACGGTAATAAATAAAGCAAAATAAATTAGAATAGGAGAAGAAATTGGTTATAGTGCGGAACGATATAGAAACAAAGTACTTTCGAAGAGATAAAGAAGAAAAAGCCAGCCATCAGAGTAGTGAGGCCAACATTTTTACTCCTATCCATTTCTATAGCATTGATCTCGTATCCAATTTCTTCAAACAAATAACAGATGACGTTATTCACAAAAATGGTATTTTGAGTGGGATTGCCATCAGTTTTGACTAGTCTACCACATACATGCAGCGAACTATGCGATGGTAGAAAACATAAGTCTTGATGTTGGATGGCGATGCGAATCTGATCGCTGTTGTTGAAGCTCAATGATGTGTACGGCTGGTGAGCGTGTATCTCGTAATGTTCGTTTGACTCATCGAATTTCACCGGTGACTGTATGCTCAGAATTCCTTCCATTGTTTTTCTTTCTCGCAATGCAGCAGAAGAATGTGCGCGTTATTTTCGACCACCACCACCACGGGCGTTGACTCTTAGACCTAGACTTCTTAAATATTGAATGTTTTGCCGTGTTAGCTCTTTGATAGCTCTCTGGCGAATAATTCTTGGGCCACACACTGAAGTGCTTTTATAGCCCCCCGCCCCTTTACCTACTCTGGTGCTGTAAACTATTCCTATCACACTTGCTTGATATGCAGTTTAATTGTAATTACTTCTCCTCGAAAGTTGACCAAATTTTCGTCTTGATCGACAATGCAAACTTGCAGATGATCTATGCTCTTGACAGCTATCGGTAGGTAAATAACTTGCGATGGAACTTCGATAATCTTGTATCCTGGCGGAACTGCTGGGGAGAACGCGTTGAGTAAAGCCCAATAGTTGACCGATCGAGTCCTGCGGTCGAAAGTCAATGGAATGACTGTACTTTATCATGCTGCGTAGTGTATCGTTGTTGGGCTTTATACTGATCGAGATGTTTTTCGATGTCAACGCTTCACGGAGATAGCTCTCAATGTCATCGATCTCGTAACTACCTGTTGGTAAAGCAATTTCTTCTTTATCGACGTAAAATTTGTTACTACCCGTATCGATGTTGGGTGTGGAATTAAAAGTCAATAGTTCAACCAAGCCGAGAACGTAGTTTTTCTGCGGTAAAAGTTCGATTGGTGGAAAGTACTGAGATTCCAGTATAGACGACGTACCAGAAAGACTTAGTGTCAGTGAATCTTCCATGACTGCTGTTCAACTGAGAATTAACTCTCTCACACATACGTCAGTCATTTATATATGCAGCTTTCTGCATAAGAAATCGAGACACAGATGCCCACAGTTGTATGTATCAAAGTCTTGATACCTCTCGTGATTGTATTTAACCTCGTCAACTCCCAAATACAGCATTAAATCTGAGGGTGGTCGAAGATCACCAAAACTGTCGAAGTAAAGTACGTCATTACCTCGCTTTCGATAGGCAACCCAGTGCGTGCCTGGTCCATCAGCATCGTCCAGATTTACGATAGCTGATTCACGATATCGTGGTCCACAGGTTGGCAATGCATTGCGCATAAACACATCACGATTGTAGGGAATTTCTAGAATTTGAGTGCTTTTCGCGGTAATCTCACTTCGAGCATCTTTTTTTTTCTTTTCATGGAATTTACATAAAGGCCAAGTCCTGTCTTATGTGGTCTCGGATATAGACCTTTGCCAAGAGCTATTTTCTCCATTTTCCTGTTGTGTCTCTGACTCTCTTCCAATTGTTTATTGGCTGCCTTACTAGGCTTGACGGCTTTCGCTATGCCAGCAGCTCCACCAGCCAATGCTCCGGCTGCACTGAGAGCCGATAGCAGGAGAGGTAAGAATCCACCTATCTTCTTTGGTATTGGTAGAATGCGTAGAACGATGACATTGCGTTTGCCACCAGCTTCTTTAACAACTTTTCGTGCCCCTTTCAGAGCAGAAAGAATGAGTTTACCAGAAGAAGATGACTTGCCCGGAACTAGAGATTTTGAAGCAGCTTCCATCATTTTAGAAAGAGTAATGCGCGACATCTTCCTCCTCTTCCTCTTCATACCCATTCCTAATTTTGACTTGAGTTTTATGGTATTCGTAATAGCGTAAGCAGCGGCTTTTTCACCAAAATTGGCGTCCCTCGCTAGTACGCGTTGCCAAGCTTTGTAGTCAAGAACCCTGTCGGTTGCGTTCCTCGTTTCGATGTTCTCACGATTTTTTGAACAAGCTATGTCGTGTTCTTTACAAGCTGCGTCAAGAGGATTGATTCCTGGATCGTCTCTAGCCAAACGTTTCTTCAATTAGGTACCTGGTCCGCAGTATTGATATCCCGGTACCTGGAGTTCAAATGGTAAATTGTTGATGATCTTATTGATTAAACCACGTCCTCGACGTAGTTTATGCACGATCATTACAACTAGAAGATCAGATTGCAAATGACGCAGACAGTATATAAGCAATGTATTTATAGTCAAGCGAGCAGTCATAATTAAAATCTCTTGCGAGGTGCACACATGAACTTCAAGGGGCAGTGTGTCAAGCTTCCAATAGCGAATTTCGATGCTATCGTGGAACAGGAAAAAAAGACCACTACTAGGCGTCATGGAGATTATAACGTGGGAATTTGACTGAGTGTGGGAGCGACTCGGTAGGTTCCCCGCGTGTATAACTAGGAGGCAAATGACGGTTGATTTACCGTCCAAATTTTAATAAGTCATGTTATTTACAATTTTAATAATTATCTGCATAGGCAGAGTGAATCAGAGCGCCAGGCACTGTAGTTTTAGATTTATTGAAATAAATTACTCTAAATTCGAGAAGTGCCACTCGATTAATTAATTTGAATTAAATTCTATTTTCTTCTTATTTATGCGCGACTAGCCAGAGGCAGAGTCGTGAGGTCGAACGACCAGAGACGTTCGAGCTGAGTTTCGGGTTGTGGACAGACACGTACACTCACATGCTAAAATATCAAATAATAAATATAAATAAATTCACACTCTACAAATTGGAGTTGATCTTAATAATTTGCGTCCTTTAATAGGCAAATAAATATTTACAATAGACCTCTGAGAGGCATGCTATTTTCAATGTAACAAATAAAATATAGTCTGAGAGTCTAGCGGAATATTACAAGAGCCTGTGCAGTAGGCACGCTACTTATTTAAATGACTCTACTACAAGTTGATTTTACATGAAATAAGATTTTATACAATTGCCTTGAAGAGGCACGCAATACGCCTTACAATATTTTTGAGTCGCTTGGCTCACCAAATTATGCGTAATGCTCCACCTCAAATCTCGAGCGTACGGATTCGTGCGCGAGAAAATTAATTAACAAGAAAAACTACAAACGCGCGAGGACAAAATTACTCTAGCGTGGAGTTAAAGCCACAAAGTAGGCGCAAAAGTATAAATTGAATTTAAATTAAAGTCTGTAAAACCGCGTGAGGCAAATCCTACCCTTTTGTAGCTCCTGCTCGTATCGAAACGATTTTAATCAGGCATCGGGCCGGGAAAAGCGAGGCAGTTAATTTACAATATTTAAAATCAATTTTAATCAATTTCAAATTCAAAACGAACGAGCGCTGCCAACAAAAGGGCACGGGCGCTATCACTGTTCGCGGAACGGACTTTTACGCGATATAGAAGATCGCAACTACGCGGCGCGGAAGAGTCCGGAGAGGGTGTTGTCCGTTCCGCAGCCAGGAGAGAAGTCGCCGAGGCAAGCGTTGCCGAGTCCGTCGAGGCCCGCGACATCCTTCGCGCTCCTGTCACGTCGCTCGCTGATTGGTTCGTTCTAGTTCGGCACCACATCGGAATGTTGTTGTGTCTAGCATCCTTCTCTCTCGCTCCAGTGTCCTTTTCTCTTGCCGCTGTAAGCACAGGTACTACAAGTATGTTTTGTGGAATTTTCCATAATTTTGGAATTTTAAAATATTCCAATTCGATACTGGGGCTACTATGTGCCAGCAGGCAATATTCAATGGAATTTTCCGAAGATGTACGAATTAAGATTCGTAGGCAAGAAGAGCGAGGCATTAGAAAGCCTGTAATGCTCTCTTACATAAACTGCAGGAAAATGCACTCTTAGCCTTTAAGGCCTAAAAAAATGAGTGGTTTTCAATAATTAAAATGGGAGAATTATAATGAAATGGAGGCAAACTGATGAGAGGCATAAGAGAGAGATAAAAAATAAGAATGCGTAACTTAGGCATCTGCGACATGTAGATGTTCTGAGCGACGGAGCGGCGCATCCTGGAGGTTGTAGCGGGATCTTCTGTTGATGTATCTTGACCCTGAAAGAAGGTCCCGGCGCTCGTCGACGCGTATTTGCGTAGGCATAAAATAAAAAATAAAAATAATAAATAAACGCTTAATATAAAACGGCCCGAGACGAGAGGTGGAGGGACATCCCTTCTGGCTGCTTGTATTGCCTTTTAAGGCATTTTTAATATTTAAATTCGTGCGATTAACGTGCGAATATCCGCCACGTTACAAGATTTACTCCCGGATAGTATACGAGCTGTATTCTGTGGTCCATCCAATAGTGGTAAAATTAACAGCCTACTAGCACTCTTAACGCATCCGAACGGATTTAGATTTGAAAACGTGTATGTCTACTCAAAGTCTCAATCAACCAAGGTACAAATTTTTAAGGGAACTTTTGCTACCGATAGATGTTATTCAGTATTTTCCATACAGCGAGCATGAACCAATGATAGCACCCGATGATGCACTTCCAAATTCGATAATGATTTTTGACGATGTAGCCTGCGAAAAGCAAGACAACGTTCGCTCATTCTTCTGTATGGGTAGACATAAGGAAGTCGACTGCTTCTACCTATGCCAATCTTACGCTCGTGTTCCAAAACATCTGGTAAGAGACACCGTTAATTTGTTGGTTCACTTTCGACAAGATGACATGAACCTGAAGCATCTGTATAATGATCACGTCAATTCAGACATGCCTTATGCACGATTCAAGGAGTTATATACAAAGTGCTGGATGGATGACAAGCATGAGTTTTTAATGATCGATAAAGATAGTCCAATCAACGCCGGTAGGTATCGAAAGGGTTTCGACCGTTGTGCTATAAATATAGCGTGAACACATCATCATACTTTCAATCTATGTTCGAATGTTGAACCATCAACATGGGCATTCAACGAAAAAAAAAGGATGTACTTCTTGAACTCGTTAAAGCGCGAAATGCAGTCAAGCGCAAGTACAATTTATTGAAATATGGCAAGAAGAATTTTGAGAAAACGATTGGGGAACCTTTCAAACCGATAGTGAACCCTCTTCAAAAACTCGTTGTTTCTACCGAATCATTAAGAAAATCTGCTCCTGCAGAACAGCTCGATGATGAAACTCTCCATATTTCTAGAAAGAGTATTGAGGATCATGATGATGAATCGTCGTCGTCATCGATTTACAATGCTACTATTCGACCTTTGGATGCTATATTCGAAACAGCTGGCAGTGAAGAAGAATAAGAAAATGGTAACGTTGACAAGTATACTTGTATACTTGATGAAAATCGAACAAAGAATTTGAATAAAATTTATGGAGTGCGTAAGGACGGTGATACCTATTTAATGGGTAATAAACCTATACACATTGAAGCAAGTAACATCATTGTGGAGTGAGTGAAGAATCCAAAAACTCAAGGATTATTGGAATTACTCGTCATGAAATATCCTGATTTGAAACGTGTGACTTCCAAGGATAAGCAAATCTATAGAAAAATTCTCGATGTGACGAGTGCTCACAAGAGACGATACAGGAGTGATGAAGCCATTCGTGCTCACAAGAGCAAGAAGTTTGACGATATAATTGCTCCCCTATTCACTAAGAAAAAAGGTGGTGGGTCGTTGTCTCGATAAAAGATCGCGAGAAGAGACACACGTATGGACTATGTGTACTGGGACGATCCCAATGAACTCGTCTCTCGATTACGACTACTAATGGCTAAGAAATCTGCTGGAAATTACACTCACACCAATGAGATTTAATCGATTACACAGAGCCACAAAAAAGTATGTGGTTCTGGAATGGAGACTAACTTTTTCTTGTGAATTTTTTTCCGCTGAATCCGAATTCGTCAATAAAAATAGGGGTACTGGTGCAAATTTTTAAGATAATCTCAAAAAACTGTTTCGATACATATATGTATCATATATATGTTCACACACATACATAATGTAAACCTGTATACACACACACATATATATATAACAGTTTTCTCGATTCGCACATTGATGCATTTCCGAACCTTGGGGATTTCTGTGAAGAGCAAGGTGAAAGATTTCATCAGGACATGAAATCTTTTACCATGAAAATGGGGCGTGAACATGATGGCGGACCATTGTTGGTATATATATATAGATATATATATATGTATCGAGAAACAGTTTTTTAAGGTTATCTTAAAAATTTACCCCGGTACCTCTATTTTTTTTGTCGAATTCGGATTCAGCGGGAAAAAATACATAAGAAAAAGTTAGTCTCCATCCCAGAACCACATACTTTTTTTGTGGGCCTGTGTTATTGAAGAGCTCTGCGAAGCTGGTTATATATATTGAGAGAGATACGATAAGTTTGATTCATTTTCAAAATGAGCGTCGACGTGTTCGGACGTAATCTCAAACGTAGCGATGGTAGTTATATATATTGAGAGAGATACGATAAGTTTGATTCATTTTCAAAATGAGCGTCGACGTGTTCGGACGTAATCTCAAACGCAGCGATGGTAGTCGCGGTCCTCCTGGCATTGGTTACAAGTTCACAGCTGATGGTCTGTTCGATTTAGAAAACAAGAGATTGTGCAACGTTGCAGCGGCTCAACAGCCCAGTGATGCTGTCAATTTAAATATTCTACAGCGAATCGTTCGAGAAGAAATGCACACTGTGTACGAGATTATTTAAAAGTATTGCTCGACGTTTATAAAAATGAGATCTAACGTCGATAAAAATGAGTACTGACATACAAAATATTGGAGACGAAATATATGAGAAATTAAAAGAATTTACAGATGACATTGAGTTCGGTGCTATAAATACAGCTGCATAGTTGTATCCCACTTATTTTCGCACGACTGCTGTAATGGAACGTCAGAGATTGGTGGAAGAGCTGCACAAGCCTGCCAGACGCAACTATCCACGTCGTAAGGTCGATATACGTGGCTTGGACGAAAATTGACAAGCTGATTTAGTAGAGATGCAACCTTACGCACGAGAGAACAAAGGCTACAGATACATGCTCACAGTTGTTGATATATTTTCCAAGTACGCTTGGGCTGTACCGATGAAGACGAAGACTGACGAAGATGTCACTGCAGCCATGAAGTCGATATTGCGTCAAGGACGTCGAGTACCGAAGAATCTGCATACTGATAGAGGAAAAGAATTCTATAACACAAGTTTTAAAAGACTCATGAAGCAGTACAAAATCAATCTGTACTCCGCGTATAGCAATATCAAAGCATCTATTTGTGAACGCTTCAATCGCACATTCAAGGATAAGATGTGGATGCAATTCAGTTTACGTGGTAGCTATAAGTGGCTCGATATCTTACCTAAGTTAATGGCAGCTTACAACAACACAAAGCATCAAACTATCGATATAAAACCGAATGAAATCCATGCTTCCAATGAAGCTGAAGTTCTCAAGCGGTTCAACCAGAAGAAAATTGTCTCGACCGCGAGATCAAAATTTAAAGTTGGTGATAAAGTTCGCGTGAGTGAAGTGAAACAGACTTTTGAAAAGGGATACACACCCAACTGGTCCACGGAAATATTTACAGTGACTAGAGTAGCGGCAACAAAGCCAGTAACTTACCATCTCAAGGATTACCAGGATCAACCAATCACTGGTGGATTCTATGAGTACGAGCTCCAAAAAGCAAAATATTCCGATATCTATCTAGTCGAGAAAGTTATCCAGAAGCAAGGAAATCGAGTCTATTTAAAGTGGCTAGGTGTCGATAATTCTCATAACAATTGGACCAATAAGTCTGAATTATAAAGAGAGAGAGAGAGAGAAAGTTATAAAGGCCCCTACCTACGCCTCCACCCATGAGGAACAACCAATGAAATTCATCATTTTATAAGCCGTGTACAATGAACGAATTTATTGCAAGACTCACCAATGACTCGTTTCCCTTTCTGTAAACTTTCTCACTCTCTTTTTTTAATTTATTATAATTATTTATTACAAAATTCAAATTTATTATCACCATGATACAATGAAGATAGCATATATTTATTAGCTTTATCCAATAATTCCTCGAATAAGTTTTCATCCTCCTGGAGAGCTTTGGATGCTCGATCTGGTAGAAAGACGTCGAATTCTTCATCCAGTGCTACGACCACTCTCAATTCGTACTTGGTACTAACTCGCTTCATTTAAGTTACCATATAATACTTCCCTGACTCCAACTCACACAATTTCATCCTCGGCAGGAAGTTGCTCGTGCAGACTCGATTCAACGTGGATAAGTCCATTCTGAAACTGAGAAAATAGAGAGTGAGAGAGAGAGAGAGAGAGAGAGAGAG